>JAPYZT010002290.1:0-19443 GCA_030522965.1 Tryphoninae sp. A BG-2022a
ATTTATTTATTTATTTATTTATTTATTTATTTATTTATTTATTTATTTATTTATTTATTTATTTATTTATTTACTTATTTATTTATTTATTTATTTATTCATTTATTTATTTATTTATTTATTTATTTATGGGTATCAAAAAAACGACGAAGGTATTTTTAGTTCTCTCGATTTATAGTTTTCAGTTATTTTGACAATTTTTATTAGCATTTTTAACTCAGCGATACGGAAGAAATTCCGAGCTAACGATTTTGTTATTATTTTCCTTTTTCCTTCAGATTTATAATTACAAGAGTTAAATAAGTTTTTTGTACGAATTTTTGTTTCAATTTGAATGTTTAATTCATAGATTTATCCCTCTGAAAAAAGACTTCTATCCCAACGAATTTATCACTTTTACTGCTGTACCTTTATTTTAATTAATTCTTTCCTGATCGACACGAAAATTTAATTCATTAATTTATCGTCACGGAAATCCCTCGAACCCACAAATCAATATTTACCTATTTTTATCACTCGTCGATTATACTTACGTCGACTTACCAACCGAACGATAATTTCTCGATAGATTTTCATCTTTTCATTAATTAAAAAATTTCCTTAATTTATTTATCAACGTGAAAAGACCTCGAATCGAGAAATATCTATTTATTTATTTCATTCGTATTATTTTACCGCAAGACAACTTTACAAACTGGACAATAATTGCTCGATTAAATTTCCTTTTTTTCAATTCTTTTCATTATTTTTCCCCCACTCCAATGATAAATCGACGAAGCTTCATTACGATTATTTTCCGTTAAATAAAGCGAACGATAATTAATCGTATAAAAATAATTAAGCCCCGGTGCTCGCGCTTACACGGGCAAATATGTATTTATAAATGTTACAAGGTGTGTGTACGCGTGCTTGTGTGTGTGTGTGTGTGCACGGAGATAATTAAGTGCGTGCCACTGGATCTCGCACTGGACGCTCTCGTTGCATCCTGCAGAGACCGCGGCTTGCTCGTTAAACTTCTTTTTTTCAGTTTTAACTTTTTTTTCTTTCTTTTTTTTCTCTCTTTATTTCTGTGTGTTTCTTTTCATTTCTTTTTTTCTTATTTTTTCTTTCTTTTTATCTACAGCTTCGTAACATAAAACGTTCAATGCGCTCGGCTCTCCGCCTGTCGTTTTGAACTACTCTCTCGACTTTTCCGCGAGAAGTCGCGCGTTTCGTTCGACACTTTTAGAAAACGCTCGCCTGCCGCTCGTGTCCCAGGTGTACACATACGTGCCTCGATTAACAAAGTGGGAAAATGATCGCGATCCTCTCGCGGACGCTTTCTGCCTCCTTTTAACTCGGGCGCGTTCGTGTTCCCGGACGGAATTCTCTTCGATGAAGAAAATACAATTTTAAACAAAAAGTTGAAAAAGGAAATATAAACGAACATTCTTGTTAATTAAAAGAAAAGAAAAGAACGCTTTTTCTCCGGATTTTACGAGGAATGTAATTTCGAAATTTCGATTTTTTAAAATTATTTTTCTTTTGTTTATTATTTTTTAGTTTGTTTATTTTTATTTTAGAAAAAGAGGAAGTTGTTTATTGAAATGGACGTGCGAAATTCGGAACGACGTTTGGTTCACGAAAATCCGCCTTTTTCGATATTTTTGAGTTTTTGCAATTTTAAAAAAAATGTTTAAATTAATTTGAAACTGTTGCCTCGTGCGAAAATAAGTCGAGTGTTTAGAATGAATTTTAAACTCTTTTGGTTTCAAACAAACTATTTTTTAAAATCATTTAACAAATTTTACGTACTAATTTAGAATTGTTTGCATTTATTAGAAATGAGAATTTGAAATTTTGACAATTATTAATTCATGCGAAAATAGAGCGATTTTCCAAAATAGTTTTTCAAAATTTCAAAACGCTCTTATATCCTTAAAAAACACAATTTTATCAATTAATTTTCTAAATGTTTATGATAAAAAAGTTTGAAAAACACGTATTTTAGAATGCGCATGCGCGTATATCCGGTCACCGGAGAAATTCCTCGATTGACCGAGCGATGGCGCGCGGGAGTGGCGGGAACGTTCGAAGCGAGCCCCGAAGCGAGGAGTATCGGTAAAACGCTCGGATGTCGTCTCTATATATCGGACGACTTCGTTAAGCTGACTCACACACACACAGACACATACGTACACGAGCTTACCATTTATATCTCTTACCGATGCGCAAAGTGAAACTTGGCGGCCTCTGGACGAGTTTCATGGGAAAACGAGATCGTCTCGAGACCGCACGAAGAGAGCCTCGCCCGTTTTCCACGCCCGAGGATCTCTCATCGGACGACCACGATCTCGATGCTCGAGAGCTCGAAACTCGAATTCGATACGTTCGATATGATACCCATAGACACACACGCGTACGTACGCAACTATGGAGAGCTCCGGGTCAACACACTAATCTGCCAACTCTCCCTTCACATTTACAAGAACCGAGAGACTTTCTTAGCGTCGCTACGGATAACTCGTGAATCGTTTGGTTCTAGTTTACGATCTGGTCGATTTTGTTTTTTCTCCAACCAAGTTTCACCGACTAATGATGGAATTTGTTCGACTTCGTTCCATTCATTATTCCATTATTCTCCTAAATACATTAATTCTCCATTAATAATGGGTCAGGTCTCCGCCATTTAGGGCCAATTGTAGAATCCATGATTTTAGGTTAGGTCGACGGGCGTGGGCGATAAGACGGACACACGCGTTTAATCTAATACAATTTTAACGAGTTTGAATTTAATAAATTGTGTAGAAATCGATGATATATTTCTATTACCGAGGTCCACGCAACGATTTATCGAGTGATCGTTACGGAATGATCGAAAATATGGGAATTTTAAGTGAGGTTATGCACGAGCTCTTATGAAAGTGGGGATATTGCCTCGGTTATTCATAATTAACGATTGAAGCTTTGAAAATGACACGTAAAACTTCGAGCAGTGGATATTTAGCAAAAAAAAAAAATACGATAAATAGAGCTCGTCGAATCAATCGTGTGAATAATTGAGATTGAATATTGTCGTTCCACTGTTGATGTCGTATATTTCATACAGATGGCGATGTGCTCGGTCGCGCCATCTGTCCATCAAACGAGACAACCGAGGTGGACAAATTTAGGTTAGAACGTAGGATTTTCACCGGAGCAAAACATCAGAAATTAATTTCACGACTCGTCGCACCATAACGTTTATTTATCAATTACTTCGTAAATGTGGTCGCGTCAGGAGTACCACTTGGATTTATCAAACATAATATTTTTAATCAGCTACGAAACGATATATCGGCGTATTTATAAAAATATTCCACTTGTCAGTGTCAATAATACGAAACAAGAAATAATAATTTTCACAACTTGAAATTATTCACGATCCTAGCTATCCGATCGGCCAATCGCGGTATTAATAAAAGTGTGATAATACCATCGATATTTCAATACTTTCGAGATACGAATCCACCACCAAGTCTTCTAGCTCGATGTTTGACAATATACGGCCGGTTAAAATTGACAGCTATCCCGATATCGTTAAAATACGATACGAATCTGAAACCGGGCGTAACCGGTACATCGGCAACAACCGGTACGAGTTTCCCAGTCGTTTTACGAAACTCTCCAGACTCGGCTACCGATTACAAAATCTGTCAAAACAGACAGACAGGAACCCTCATTCTTACATCCGCCTTAAAAATTCGATCGGCCGGTAAAATACAGAAGCAGCATCGTTGCAAAGTAAACAAAAAAATCGATCCTAACCTGTCCATCGCTCGAATCTCGAGAAAACGCGACCCTAGTGACATCTAGCGATAGCGTCATTAACTAGCGTCACCCACGAGCGGCGGAATGGTCGAACTATTATCGATTTCGGCGCCCACGAGAGGACGCCTCGTCGTCGTTGCCCTCCAAGGCACGGACAGCGCGCCTCGTGTTCGTGTTCCGTTCAAACCGCCTGTCGCGACGATACGGAACGAACTCGAAGTAGGCGCCGCGCATATGCACATGCGTACCCCGGAGGAGCTTCACGCGTCTGCGTCGTTCGCTCTCGTATGGCTGCCGTCGGCGTTTGAAAACGCGAAATAGCAAGAAACGGAGTAGAAGAGTAGTGACGTTGGCGCGAAGAGGGAGGAGGGGGGACGACGACCAAGAAGAGGCGGGACAACGGCGCGCGCGTTTACCCCCCATCCCCGTGTACAGTCGAGACGCACGCACTCGCGTATTCTCTCGTATACACGAGCTCACGCACTGGCTCAAAAGAGAGAACGAGTGGTGGGCACGCACGACTATCGTGTCTCTTATCTCTCTCTCTCTCTCTCTCTCTCTCTCTCTCTCTCTTTCTATCTCTCTATCCCTCCCACTCTTGCGCACCCTCTCATTCTCTCTCTTTCGCTCTCTGGCGCACACACGCGCGCAGCTCAAGCACGGCTAAAACGATGAACGAACGAACGACGAGGCGCCCCTGCCGGTGGCAAAATGCGTGGCGGGAACGGTGGCGGCGCGGCAAGCGTCATGGGACCCGCTCGCTCGCTCGCTCGTTCGCTATACCTACCCGAAGCTCAACTGACTTACCTGACAAGACGTAAGCTCAGAAACTGGAAGTCGCCACTTCTGAACAGTCCAATACAAGACACCGAACCGGAAAGTTCGTTCAAAATTAATATACACATAACACTGTATTAACCTAAAATTATAATAACGCGTTGACAACAACCCACCAAATCTCGATTAATCCGCGTCTCGTCCTACGAAAAAGATAAAAAACAACGTACAAAAAGAAACAATAACATCGCGTTATTAATAATAACAAAAATCGTTATCGTTATCAGCGTTTCGTTTCGCGATAAATTATCGAAGCGTGGGAATTTGAAAATTCTTGCAGTTTGTTGTCGGGATTTTAAGCGAACTATTTCGCTTCGATAAATTTTCGATGGATCGCCGATTTTATCGATCGATCGAGACGTCTCTCGCGATCGGTCGTGATAAAATTAGGAAACGATAAGAAAAGTTTGTGGGAAAGAATTCTTGGACCTGCGACGATAATAAAGCCGAGAAGAAGAAGAAGGTTGGAACGATAGAGGAAGTAGATCGATGTTAAAAATTGTCTTGGAAAGATTCGTGGTGGGGTGAGAAGAACGGTCCACGAGGGGAATAAGTCTCGAGTCGACGTCGCTCGCTATAACGTATATAAAAAAAGAAGAGTGAGAAAGAGAGAGAAGAAAGGGAGAAGGAGAGACCAAAACGAAGTGGAGGAGAAAGAAGAGGGAGAAGGAGGAGGTGACAGTCCGGATGGAAGGAGGTGGAGAAAAATAAGGACGAAGCAAACAGGAAAAAAGAATCGGTGAGGCCGCTCATAGCGGCGGCTGAATTCGCTCGCGGATGTTTGTCACGCGGGATTACACGGTGGAAAATGCGTTGATTTTATCCGCAAAAATAAAGAGAAACGCCATTTTTTTAATATAAAAAATTTACAAAAAATCTCAATTTTTCACAAAAAAAATCATCGTAAGCGTTATTTCTGTTCGTTTCCTACGGAATAATATACAAGTGCGAAAGTGTAGTGAACGTCGTTGAAAATTGAATTTTCTCAATCACGGGACGACGTCCAAGTGCGCAAAAATTTCGAAAACTGAACGGTGAAAATTCGAATTTACGAACGAAGTGATTTTTTTGTCAGCGTTTTCTTGTTGCTGCTGCCACGAAGTGTTATTTATTCGTACTATTATTGTTATTGTTGTTCCGCTTGTTAAGAAAGAAGGAAAATAAAAAACCAAAAAAAGCCAACGATAACTTTTGCAAGAGGGATGAAAAAAATCGTGACGGGTGTTTCGTCGAAGAAGAAGCTTGTAACGCGACGATTATCGTATTAACGATCGTGTACGAGGAGGAATAAGAGGAGAGAAATTATTCTCGACCGCAATCCGACGATACGACGGAGATCGTTAAGGGTGCGTTGTACGTACGTTCGAACGAGGGAAAACGAAATTTCCTAGCCCGGAATAACGAGATCTTCAGTGAGAAAGAGAGAGAAACAAAAAAATTGAAGAAAAAAAATTGCATACAAAATTTGATTACCTCCCCTCCCCCCTCCACCCCGGTGTAATAATTACCCAAAGTGCGGCCCGACAAGGACGACGGGGGCAAAATCACGTATCGATCAAGATACCAAGGCCTCGAATCGAATCGAGAAAGCGAAACGAAAATAAAAAAACAAATTATTTCAAAATGGGGAAAAAGATCGTTCTTGTGCCGGAGAGTTCAACGTCTGTAAATCGTCAGTCTTCAACGATAGCGATATAAAAGGCCTCGAGCCATGATCCGTCTGGAAGATATCATTAACTCGTGTACCGAGCTTGTCGCTGACAAGGAGCTTTTCTGGAAGCGGAAGACACTGCGTGGAGTTTATCATCGCGAATGAACGAGCACTAATTTGGGAGGAAGCGGACAAGGAGAAACGATAATTTACGTGAAATTCGTGAGTTTAGATTTTCTTTTTTTTTTGGTTTCGATCGATTTTCGGGAATGATTTTTGGATCGTTAAGAATTATTCGAATTGATAAGCCACGATCGGAATTGTCGAGGGGTTGGAGAAGCTCTCGGGATTAATTAAGGGTTGATTTATAAAAATAGCCGATGGACGTGGAAAGACGACGCACTAATTTTTAATCTTTGATCGATAAGGAAATTGAAAAACGTACGTTGTGTATTTTGATAAAATCGAAAATCGTTATTTCAATTTTTGGGTTGTTGTAAATTAGGAATTGTTGCTGAGATTTTTATTTTTAACTCGCTACGATTCGAAATTGTAGGGAGTTCGTTCCGAACGATTTTTATTCACATTTTTAATCATTCGTTTACGAAATTCAGTTTTATAAAATTATGACAGTTTTTAAATCCGCTGGCGATGTAAAAAAAATATCGTACAGTTTTACAGGAAAAAACGATTTTACAGTAAAAATAATAATTGCGTTAAATTTGAAGGAGTTGTTTCAATCTTTATGAAAATTTTGTGCATGCTGGAGCAATAGAATTTCTAACAGCAAGCAAAATTTCAGTTAAATTGATCGAAGTACTTCGAAGTTATGGACGTTTTTATATTTCAACCCTTTACACACAAATTTAAATAAATTTGCAGAGTACAGTTTTTGCAATTGTTAAAATCCTCGGATATTAATCGTGCTTTATTAACAAGACAAATCATTTACTACGATGTAGCTAAAGTTCAAAATAAAAATATGAATTAAAAATTTATATAACGTTCCAATAATAAAAAATATTAAAAAATGAATACGAGATAATTTTGAAAAATTTAATACGATCCCTTCTTCGATCACCGAAACTTACAATTATTCCCCGTTACAAATCTCATCCAATAAAAAAATCATCTAATAAAAAAGTTAGAGTCTAAAATTTGTCAGAACATTAAAAATATTTTTCAAACTAAATCGTGTTTGCAATCAAAGTTTAAATCCTTCAGAAAAAAAGCAAGTAAATCTTACAAGCCAGTAATTGAGCTAAATATAAACAAATATTTTCCGAAACGTAAGATAATTAGTAAAATCGTCGAAAATTGTGCAAACTCCAAGGCGTACGTTTTTTCGAACTGTCAACGCACGAGGCAGTAGAAAATCGTCGTTCGGGCAAACTCGGCCTCGACTGGCCGAGCCCTTTAAGAAATTTTCTCGCCCAGGGGGTTTAAAAATTCCCATGGTCCCAAAAGTCCGAGGACCGGCGCATATCCCTAATAATGACCATGGGACAAAACGCGCAGTTCGCATAATGGACATGAGGCTTTTAGCATTGAAAACGTAAGACTAAGTTAGTCCCTTTTATGCAAAGCGAGAGGGCGAAATACACGAGGATGACCCTTTCGAGGATATTTGAGTTCGGGCGACCGTGTAGCCGGCCGGCCGGTCTGTCTGCCGGACACTTCCCGCGACGCGTCCCCTAACGCGCAGGCCCGCGCGTGAGCTACCCCCACCATCGCTCCAGGCCCAAACCTTATACACGGTGTGTCGAAAAAAAAATTGTCTCTCGCGAAGCGTTAAAAAATCTTTCGTCATTTTCGTATCACTGACCTTTCGCTTTAAAATATACGAACGTGCTCGAGGACTCGAAAAGTCTGCGAGGAACGTGATTTATAATCAATTAATTGCAAGGCGATAAACGTTAAATATATTATCGCGAATTTAAATTTACCTTGATTCTCGTCTTTGCTTGACAATTTTGAGACACCCCGTATGAAATATTTGCACACATATCACGTCTCGTACGTCGCAACGAAATACGTTAACGCTCTCGCGAACATTTTTTTTTAATGACTCGAACACGTAACGATAAATACGAATGGGAATAATAATAATTTTAAAAAAAGGTATATTATAAAAATGCAACATTTCATCAACTCTTCGTCGAGTTTCTCACCGATACAAAAATAAAAAAACGTAATTGCATAATTTCTCATTATTGCCTTATGAAAAAAGACTTTGTTCGAGTTTAAAGCGATGTCAAGTCCTACGAAAAAGGTCGGAAAATAATTAGAGTCTTGATATAAATCGTGGCGAGTACACTAGAATTAAAAAGAACGGCTCGTGCGGCGACAATGAGAATAAAATTTAATTCACAGTTGAATTACGAACTCGTGGATCAAAAATTGGCATTCGGGGTGGGAACTTTTGTGGGAAAATGGGCGTGGCTATAACGTGAGAGTCAACGAATATTAAATCGTACGTGTGATAATAAATAATTAGCGTTTGCAACGCTTCGAATGAAAAGAAGATGAAAGAAATTTTCGACAATGAACGAGGCCAGAAGTTTTCTTCGACCCTTTTAAACAAATTGCCTCGCGCAAAATTCGATACAATCGAGAGGCGCCACGAACTCGGTGCACGCACGACGTCACAGCAGGGCGAAGAATGAATTACAATGCGATAATTACTACTCGAGTTCGCCCGCTCAGCGGTAACCGGCCATTATATTCCCATTTCTCGATTTAAACTCTCCATGGTGCCTCGTATTTTTCTCGTGAGACAAAATTGCCAATTTGAATGAAACCGTGATGGAATTTTAATTGTTATTCGAAATGTTATTTATACAGATGTGAAAATAAAGAATCTCTCGAGTTCTTTATTATGCGATTTAGGAAAAAAAGATGAAAAAAAAGTGAATAATTCGAAGATTAATTAACGATCGCTGTTTAATTATGTAAAATATTTTGGAAGCAAAAAGCATTCTAACGTTTTGTCTTGTTTTAATCCAATCGCTATAAAATTTTGCGTACGCATTGAAATTCGAAGAAAAGAAATCTTTTCAATTATTTATTGTCGTTATGAAAAATAAATAAAATCGATAATAAGTTTAATTAAAGTTTTCATTGACGTTTAATAAATTCTATTATCATTCGGAAAATTATTCATTCGACCGAAAGCAATTCAATTCTTTATCATCGAACGCAAACAAAAAAACGAAACAAATATATAAATAGTTCGAACTTTAATTATATCCATAAATAATGTCAAGAAATTTATTCCAACACGATTAATTAGTGTCAAGGCCGTTCTATTATAACGATCACGCTACATACATACTGTAAGAAAATCTAAATTATTATTCAAAAAATGATTTATTTCAACGAAGACAAATCCTCCGACCCTTTCATTATCTCTAGGAAAAAAAAATTACGTATAAATAATTCGAAGCTTAATTAAAACTGTAAATAATTTCGAAGGATTAATTCTAACGCGTTTAATTCGTGCCAAAGGTGTTTTAATATCGCTCCCTGGCGCACAAATATAAAGTCAAAGCAGCTCGCTCATACAATCACAAATTCGTTCGAATCGAAATACGAAATACGTTTTAATTAATCGACCAGAATTATTGTGTTTCCAAGCTTCTCTATCGTCCCATTAACCGTATCAAAAACCGAACATCTGACAAGTTTAATTCGTTCTATCCTATCCACTATTTCCTCTCTAATAGTACTCACTCTCGTATCTCCATTCCCGTATTGAAAAAGGAATTTCTCAACTGGTTGTAATATAGATATATATTACAATATTATAATATTAACATTATAATATTAATATCATAATCATAATAATAATACTAATATTATATTATTATTATAGTGATATTAATATTATAACTGTAATATATTATAATATAATGTTATAATAATAATAATAATTTTAATATATTATTATTGTGATGGTTATTATTATTATTGTTATTATTATTATTATATTAGTATTATAATTAATATTGCGATCATATATATCGACGATGAATATCTCCCACGCAACAATAACGCCAAGACCATATAACATCGTTAGATAACTTGACATCGACAAATCGTCGAAAATTCGAAACGAGTCAGAGTCCAGAACCTCGCTATATCTCGTGCATCGTATTAAAAGTAGTTTTCTCGCCGAGAGAAAGAGAAAGAGAGAGAGAGAGAGAGAGAGAGAGAGAGAGAGAGAGAGAGAGGATTCGTCCGTAACGTCGCATTACGAGAGAGACACTCGTCTACGGATATGTAACGGATACAAGTATGTATAAAGTCCGTCGAGTGAGTTCGAGGACCGTATTAGATGGTCGCCGCGAGAAAAACCAAAAAAAAACAAAAACAAAAAACCAACAACGTTCCGTATCTCGTCCAATGGGCATATAGCTCTCGCTTATCGAGTGCGCCGACGCGCGCGCATGCGCAGTCGACGACTCTCTCGTGCGCAGTCGCGCTATCTATCGATATGTCCTCGAACTATACTCACGCATTTCCGCGTTCGAGAAATATAGCTATATACACGGCAGGAGAGGAAGAAAAAGCAAAAGAGCATTATATGTATATGTATATATATACACATATGTATTTATGTGCTCTCGATATGCTTGCACGTTTAAATATATGCGCTCGCTTGAACAATTTACATTTCTCATGTACGCACGTTACGCACATCCTGGTCTCACTCTCTCTCCTCTCTCGTTCCCTCGCTCTCTCTTTCTCTCACTCTTCCACTCTGATGCACCTCCGGCCGAGCTTGCCGTCCTATCCGTAATAATAAGACGCGCTCACCGGCACGCACGAAAAAGCTTTTACATTTTATGCCTGCGACAAGTAAAGTGTGGGCGTGTACGTACCGCGTATACACGCAGTGTGTAAATCGAGTACTAAACATCAACGCATATATGTGCATATCTAAAGATATAGGTGCATATATGTATATATGTATATATATGCATGTGTGTGTGTATATACAGGGTGAATTTCATAAGGTGTCACAGACTTTATTCTAAGGTAGATTGGATCATTACAAACAAAAGTTGCAAATATACATTAGGGTTATTTTGAATAGTTTACGAGATATAAGTGTTTAAAGTTGGTCCAATCAGGGCGCGTCGAGAAGCATTGGCGCCGCCCACTCCCGCCCTAGCGGTAGAGATAGCACAGTGTAGGGCGTTACATTTGAAGTTGCAAAATTCAGAGCAGTCAATTTTGTTTATTTTATCATTACGTAGTCATTTTTCTTTCTCGAGTATTAGTTGCTAGGGCGGGGAGTGGGCGGTTCCAACGCTTCTCGGCGCACTCGGTAAAATTCAGAGCAGTCAATGCCCGAGACATAAAAATGACTGCGTAATAATGTAATAAATAAAATTGACTGCTCGGAATTTTGTAACCTCAAATGTAACGCTCTACACTGTGCTATCTCTACGGCTAGGGCGGGAGTGGGCGGCTCCGACGCGTCTTGGGGTGCTCGGATTGGACCAACTTTAAACATTTATATCTCGCAAACTATTAAAAATATCCCCAATGTATATTTGCAACTTTTGTTTGTAATGATCCCATCTACCTCAAAATAAAGCTTGTTACAGTTTATGGATTTCACCCTGTATATATATATGCGTGTGTGTGTATGTGTGTGTATGTAGTTTGTCTATGAAATTCTCTGGTGAAAGATGTTCTCGTGAACAGCGTTACAAACGGATACGTATAATTGTACGAGAGTGCACGAGCGAGATGTGTGTACTACGTAGAATCGTGTATTATGTAAATTTTCTTCGTTAATGTTCGAGCTGGCATAACTACCGATAGCAGATTGAGGTTCTAACCTTTTTTTCTAGTCTTTTTGCTTGCTTTCCTTTTTTATTGTTCGTTTTGTTTTCGACAAATTTTGTTTATTTATCATTTGAGAATGATCGAGAGGCTTGTCGTGGAGAACTCGTACCGGTTTTGATCGTAGCTTGAGATTTTTTGTTTCGTTTTTTTTATTTCTTTGTTTTTTATTTCGTAATTCGGATCACATTGTTTCTATTGAAATAAAAAAAAATACCGGATGACGAGCTGTGTTACTCACCGTGACACTGAATATTGTGTAATGTGTAGGAAGAGCTTGGTTATTAATGGGGAAAAAAACCGGATCAAAATCGGTTGAGCGGATCGGGAGTTATAAGCCGACGTATGGACAGACGGACGGACGTTAGAAACGAGAAGCGATAGAGATATCGTTTTTTTTCCTTCCTTTTTTTGGAGGTTAAACTAGAAACGGATTACACCATGAATTATCGATTCTTCGGACGATTTGTGGATTTGGGTGAAGATTTTTTTTTATTTTTCGATCGTGTTCCAAAATAAAAAATTCAAAATCCAAAAAATTCGTTAGAAATGTGTGACGTCGTCTGGCTTTTAAATGTTTTATTTTTCGATGCTTTTTTTCGTAACGGATTTTTTTTTAGTGATTACGATCGATTCGTTGACGAACTTAGTTTTTCTAAAATCTTAAAATTGTTTAGTAATATTTTACGCGTTGGATAACAAATTTTCCCAATTTTTTTCATGTCTCAAAATTTTCTTAAGAACAACTGACAACGACATTCTTTGACCTGAAATATTTTAACGCGTTCTAAATCCTGAAATTCTTTTTTAGAAAATTGTAATTGTTTCTTCGAACAACACGATTTTTGTAAAATCGTCAGAATTTCTGAAAAACGTGCGACATATTACGATATCATTAGTTTAAGTTTTAAAAATTATTGACGTTACTTATGATATCCTTCATAAATTTCATATATTTTCCTAAAATTTATTTACTCATCGTGTTTTGGAAATTACGTGAAATTTTCGATGTCAATGTCCCCGCAATGAAATTAATCGAACGTCATAGACGTTAATACCTCGGGACCGTTATTTCTTAAGGTACGCGAGACGATGTGGAGGAAGAGGGATAAATTGATATTTCATGCAATTGGCAAAAGTCTCCTTGGCAAAGCATCTTCGTCGTTGGACGATTGCGCATATGTGTACGCGCATGCAAACAAAAAAAAAGAGAAAAAAAAAGTCTCGTCGCAGGGACTTAACGAGGAATGATTTGTTACGAGAGAGATGTTGCGGATGCGCACAACAAGGAGAAAAATTTTCTCTACGCACCTTTCTCTCTCTCTCTCTCTCTCTCTCTCTCTTTCTCTTCCTCTCACGAGATATCAGGACAGGGTGCGTAGAGGAAAATGATGTTTTTGCTTCAAGGATTTTTTCTTCATTTATTATTTTCTTCTTCTACCTCCCACCCTCCCTCCCTCCCTCCCTCGTCTCGTGTCTGGATTCGCACATTTTGCATTTAATTTACGGAGTTGGAGACAGCTATTACTTATAATATGCGTCAATGACAAAATACGTCAGGGAATTATAATTTATACGAGAATTATCATAAATAATACGGAAATATTAGGCGTTGGCATTTTATTTTGTAAAGATGCTTCCATACTTTTTTTTCAATCTGACGAATAAATTATAAAAAGTTAAATGTAAAAAGTAATATTTATAATCGATGAAAATCGCAATAATATTTTCCATACTAGAATCAAATAATAATTATCCAGGGATGAAGACGTTGAATTTTATTTTGCAAAGTTACTTTGATATTTCATTTCTTAATGATAAATTAAAAAATCAATAAATAAATATTCGTAATTGAAGAAATTCTTAAATACACGAAGAATCGCAGAAGAACAAGGCATTGATGATAAATGATGGAGATAAAGGAGGTGCATCCAATTTTTTACAGAGTTAGTTCGATTTTTGAAAAAGTGGTGAATAAATTAAAAAAGTTTGTTTTTTTTTTAAATTCTTATAAATCGAAAGAATTTGTGCCAAAATATTTAATCGTATCGTGTAACGTAATTATCACGAAGGTAGATTATTTATTGAAAAGTGTTATTTTTGGGTGCCCCCGTAGCCACGAGTCGCAAAGATCGGAGTTTCACGGCGCGCGGTTGCTACACAAGCGGGTAGACGAAAGCGAGAGACGATGAATTATGCGTGGAATCGGGCTAATGGAAGGTCGCCATACACCAGATTAGTTAAGAAGCGATTCGGATCGGATTCATAATGGCTCGCCGAGTTCAAACTGGTTTTGGCGCCTGGGAGAGCAAGAGAGAAGAATCCTCGGGTCTCCTCTGCGTTAACCAACGGAGAACGCCTCTTGCGAGGTTGTTCGTGGCCCTCGGACGTTTTTGGGCCTTGTAGTACAGTGATTGGCCACATTGTGTTCAATATTGTGCAGTGATTAGCCATTTTTATCATTACGGCGACAGTCATTGGTCATTTAAGACATTGCTATCCGATCATTCCCCAGTGCACATAAATGCACTTTTTTCGGGAGATTTTTAATAACTAATGGAATGAATAAAAAATGTTGAAACTTTTTTTTGTATTTGAATGACATTATGAAGATGAGATAAACAAAATTATGAGGTAATAACGATATTTTCAAAATTAGCTATCGCGAATTCTTCAAAGCCATTTTTTCACGGAATCAAAATATGATTTTAATTTTTTGTTATTTATTATGAAATTAAAGTGTGAATATATAACAGCACTTAAAAATCCATTCATTCTTTTTTATATAAAAAAAACTATTTTCTTCCTTAATTGTTTAAAAATGGAAAGTGTCTTTAAATTATTCTTCGAACTCCCGAGGGTTCTGCATTTTTTTTCCCTTGTGGCGTTAAAGTTCCTCCAATTTTTTGAATTTTCATGTCAAACTTATTTTATAACATTCTTGAAACTCTTTCAAATTAATTCGTCAAAACACGTACAAAAATTATTTTTAAAAAAATTATAACTCGATCGAATATCGTGAAAAATGACAATTCGTGGCCAATCACTGTGCCATTCGCCCTAATATACAATTTCAGGTCATCCCGTTCACTTCTCCACGTCATCTCTCTTTCTCTCTCTCTCTCTCTCTCTCTCTCTCTCTCTCTCTCTTTCTCTCTGTTTGACCATTTGCTCGTTGCACGCACGGCCTTCGACATCTCTCGCTCTCTCTTTCTCCTCATCGCGATTCGCTTCAACGATTTCGTCTCCGATATTCGTTGCACCGAAAACTTCATCTCGACGACGAAGAATGCGTTGCAAAAACTTGAAAATAAATACTTACGCAAAATAATTCTATATCAATAAAACATTAATGAGAAGTCGCGTCTTATGTCGTCCATTTTAAAAATAATAGATTTCAAAAACTATCTTTCAAACTCATAAAGATTTCAAATAAAAACAAACCTTTCGTCATAGAGTGAAAGTCGAAAAAAATCGACTTACTAATCCCATTATCGATAATAAAAATGATAAAAAAAAATAATAATAATAATATCATAATTCCAACGATTTTCTTACGACGTTCCGGCGCTCGATCTCTCTCGTTGTCACGGGGATTATGAGTCCTAATCCTCGAAACCCGCGAGCTACGCGCCAATCATTCACTCATCGATGATCACGAGAGTGACGGAGAATTGATCGAAAAGAAAAAAGAAACAAGTAAAATGAGAGAAAAAAAAGAAAAGAAACAGTTAGAACGATCTTCGTTCGTGTCTTGCGCAATGATACGTGAGTTAGATATAAGATAGAGATGGTAAATTGGTGTTAGAAGCCAACAGGACCGATGCCATATATCAAAAAAAAGGAAACGTTCGTAATTTCTCGACAGAATCTCTTTCTCCCTCTCTCTCTCTCTCCCTGCTTTTCTCTTCTTCCTCTCTCACTCTCTCTGTCTCTCGGTCAGAAATATAAATGACCGACAGAACTCGAGTCTCGAAGAACTGCTTATATTCTCCTCGACTCGCATTAATAATTTCCTAATTGGTATTATAATTGGAATTGTTTTTCATGCTTATTTACATTCGTATAGATACATATCTATATGTTATATTATATTATATATTATGTTATATTATATTAATATATTATAATATTATATTATTATATTATTATAGTATATATTATGATATTATATTATAATATTACATTATAATATAATATTATAATATTATATTATAATATATATTATGATATTGTATTATATTTTATAGTTGTCGCATGAGGGACTCGAACCCTCGACCTTCGCATTACTAACCTGATCTCTTACCCTTGCACCCACAATTGCTTGGTTAATATATTACGTATATAATATTATAAGATATTATATTATATATCATATATATTAATAATAATATATTGTATATATATACAATATATTAATATTAATTATTAATATTACTAACATATATGATATATAATATAATATCTGGTAATATTATATATATATATATATATATGATCGAGAGAATCGAGGGTCGTTTAATTTATCGGCTAAACGGGTATATCTATTATTGTAATTTAATTCCGCGATGGTGGCGATTTGTGCCCAGACTATCTCGCAGACACGACGAGTGGGGACATCGTATTGCACGTTTCCTCGCCTTGGTGGAGTAAAATATAGAAATGAATAAAAAAAAAGAAACAAGAAAAAAAAACGAACGAACGAAAGAAAAAAAAAACTTCTCAAGGATATCAGCGAGAGGCACGAAACGATCGTGATATTTCGTCACTGATGGTGTCTCTCGTCGATATCACACTAGCCAACAAAATGGCACGTAAGAGAGAATGAAAAATTATATTACAGACGAGATATTGAAAGAAAAAAAAAAGAATCTTAACTTCGCTAAAGTATATACAGATATGCGCATAAACGTACACACACACACGGATCCATGTATATATAATTATATGCCCGTTTCGGAGCTGATGTAGATGTTGTTTTCGTGTTTCCTTCGTCACTATATTTCAATGTTCGGAAAAAAAAGGATTCTATAAACTTCGGTGACGAAAAAGAAAAAATCAAATAATCACGATATCTATATATGTAAAAATATAAAATCTCGATAAATTACAGGGATTTCATTAAAAACAGCATTTCGTATTTGGTAGAATGAAAAATTTGGCGTGGGTCAAAAGAAGAACACAATTTTTGACCGCTTCGTTCCAAAACTGATACGAAGGTCGAGATGGAAAATTTCGGAGACGTAAGATCCGATGAGTAGAGAGTTCTTCGAGTACCAAGTATTTTTTCATTACAGATACTCGAAGTACTTAAACATCGAGTGCTGTATAAATGTATCTACAACGAGTTACAATTTTTTTCAAACGAACAAAAAAACTGTCATTGCAACTTATTTTCAGTTTCTAAATATTTGAGTCAAACTCCAAAAGTAAAAAATGTTGTAATATGGAAAATATTTTTCCAGCATACTATAATATCAAACTACCAAGATACTTCGATTGGGTCCAATTTAATATTCAAGTACCTGTATTCAAAGTTAGTTCTAAATATTTCGAATACAAGTATTTGAGACACTCACAGACATCAAACTATCAAGATACTTCGATTTGGTCCAACCTAATATTCAAGTACCTGTATTCAAAGTAGGTACCAAATATTTCGAATACAAGTATTTGAGATACTCAAAGAAAAAAGATTCATATTTTCAAAATATCAGTTTACCTCATGTCCAATACTTAAAATCACAATCTAAATTCAAACAACCCCTGGTACTTACATTAGTACAAGTACAAGTATTTAAAAAAGCAGTTGTTGGCGCAGTGGCAAGAGTTTCGGACTCGTAACTCGAGGGTCGTCAGTTCGAGACCTCCTGTGGGCAAAAAAAAATTATTATTATTATTATTATTATTATCATCACAAGTATTCAAACTACTCGAACAAAAGAAATGCATACGATCCAAGTAACATTTAACTTAGAGTTAAACCACTTTCTAATCACAATCTAAAATCCAAGTACCCGTACTCAAAGTACAAAATGCTTCAAGTACAAGTATTTGAAATACTCGAAAAAGGACTGCTCTCGAACTACCACTTGACTTTCGTGTACAGTGCTTAAAATTGCAATTACGTGCCATGTACGTGAAATATTAATTAAGTACCGTCTACTTTCAGTACCACCCTGCTATGTTATTCTCCCATATACATAGGGGAATAACGCAGGATGGCAATATATATATATATATATACATGTAATCGTGAAACTTTGTAGATCTCAAGAGAGAGATTGGTGAAAAGTCAACGAGCCGCGTAAACACCTGCGTCACGGTGCGTGACCTCGCGAGCGCAAGAATATGACTTTATCCTGGTTGGTAGTGCGGCAAAAGTGCCTCGTGTGCACCTGATTAAAATGCCAAGTGAATCGTGAGCCGAGGGCGGCACGCGGTCCGCACGCGTGCACTCTATACACACAAATAAACACACAATATATATATATATATGCACGTTGGATTCTCCATTGACCAAAACTCGTATAATGCGGCAGGAAATCGTCCTCTCACTCTCTCGTTGCACTCGTCAAGTTCCCCTTTCGTTGTTCCATTCAGAACTCAAAACACGCCTGATAATATTATATATATATAGCGGTGAACACACTAGGACGATTAATGAACTGTCTGACGAGCACGCAATGTATAATGCGAGATTCCAATCTCACGTACGACACAGTAAAGAGAAGGAGGGAGAGAAATTCCTGCGATTTTACCCACGAGAGATTTCCGCCAAATAGGATAAATATCTTGACGTGGAGTTATATTAAATTTTGTGCGTTTCGATTTTTTTTCTTTCCTCCGAGGGCATCATTTATTTTCACTCTGGGGCTAATTAAAATTCTACGGGATTCGGAGCTAAAGAAGAGGAAGATGAAAAAAAAAACGGAAAAAAACACACACCTCTCATTCACGGGGAAATTGATGAGCGTCGAATTAATGAATATACGATGAATACATATATATATATATAGATGTGTATATATGTACCGGGTGCACGAGAAATTCTAGATCAGTGATTCGAGTTAATCGTTCCGTACACGAGTCGGACGATTCCTTGGGAGAATACTCGTTGATATATAACGAATCGAAGACGCGCGAGCCACTGTAGAGTCTCTTATCGTTTTCTCTGTTTTCTCTTATCATTTTTGGTAATCGGATCTTGCTTCGTCCTTCATTTCCTTTTTTTCTATTTATTTATTTAGATTCGTTACATTATGCTTTTGTTTTATTTTAATCGATATTAAATTTGTATCAAGAATTGT
>JAPYZT010002291.1:0-20822 GCA_030522965.1 Tryphoninae sp. A BG-2022a
TCTAAATAACTGTACTGTGGATTGTTTTGAAATTTGACAGGTTGATTAGTAAATGGATCATGAACGTCCATACAAAATTTCATCTCAGTGACATCGTTTCGACCTGACCCCACAACAACCTTAACGAAACAACTCACTTGATTTGACGAAGATCTTTCAGCTGTGAACGTCTCTCGTTGATCAAACGTTCCAGTTTTTTGTCAGACTTGTGCAACTGGGACAAAAGTGGTCGACAGGTTTGACACTTGAGAGCACAGGCTGTTTGCATCGAGGCGATTCTCTGCTCGAGTTTGCCCACCTGAAACGAAGACAACTCCAAGATTCGAAATTGATGAAACATTGAAAATGAAAACTTACTCGTTCAAGAGCGTTTTTCTTAGCGATCTGGACTTTTTTTAGTTTGTTCTCGGAGTCGTTGGTTATAACTATACTGCCACGAAGCGCCTCGGCGAGTTCCTCCTTTTTCTCACGCTCTTCGCGAATTTGTTTCCCGAGAGATCGTTCCTTCTCCTCTTTCTTCTTGATGACGTCCACGAGTTCCTCGATCTGTTCAAGATCGATTCTCTCGCTGAACGCACGTTCCAACGAATCGATCTCTTCCTCGAGCAAAGCGACTCTCTCGTCCCTGACGCGAATCTCCTCCTTAAGGACATCGATGTCTTGGGCCTCGTAACTCGCAATTTCGCTCGTCATTTTCATCATTTCCTTTCTCAATTTCGTCACGTGTTCCTGACACTCGCGAATCTCATTCTCGTATCTCAAAATTTTCTCGTCCTTATCGACTATCGATCTTTCCATTTCGACGATCTTGTCATTTTTCTCTGGAACTTCGACGATAGATTTCTCGTCACGTTGGATCTTTTCCAATTCTTCGATTCGTTTCTCGCGATCGCGAAGCTTCATTTTCAAAGTATCGACGTCGTGGCTCTTGACATAATCTTCGAGACTCGTGACCATTTCCTCGAGTTCCATTATTCGTGTTTTCTCGATACCGATCTCGTCGTTTCTCTCGATCCAATTTTCCAATTCCCTTATACGACGATCGCGCTCCTGTAATTCGATCTTGAGCTTTCGAAGATCTCGAATATCAGGATTTTCCTTCAAAAAATCTTCAAACTCGGCTACGTGATACTCGAGTCTTCTAACTTGAGAACTTTTCTCATCGACGAGAATCTTCAATTCGCGTATACCTTCGGTGTCCGAGTGATTTTTCAAAAAATTTTCCAACGACGCAACTTCGTACTCCAGTTCCAAAATTCTCGCCGCTTCTCTCTTCTCGATTTCCCGATCGGCTTCCACCTCTTCTCTCTTCCGGTTGCGACAAAAATCGGCAAACAAAAAAGAAAAAAAAAAAAAAAAAAAAAAAAAAAAAAAAAAAAAAAAAAAAAAAACCCAAGAAAAAGAAAAAAAAGAAACAAGGAAAAATTAAATAAAAAACGTGAACAAAAAGATTCGATTTCGATGAAAGAAATGGGATTTTCGTAATGGGAAGGTGTCGTCAAATCGACGAGATACACCGTCGTATTCTTTTCTTCCGGGCTCACTCTCGAATCGTCGAATCCGCACTTTTTCTACAAATCGTTCAATTCGAGCCTCGATACTCGTACGTATACGCGTGCATGCTATGTACTATATATTAACGTGTATATACATGTACATACGTATAATCGCATCGTTCCTTCGCGACGTTAATACCATCTCTTTTCTTTATTTATAATTTTATTTATACGTTTTTCTTATTGTTGCGAGTGAATTGAATTTCATGTTTTCCTCGTCGTCGTTATTTTGTCATTTCCTTTTCGTGTCTCGTTCAACCCCGGTTACACTATATTACCTTTTGGTTCTCCACCACCGATTTATCATCGTTAATAATTAATTAATCGTTAATTGCATTATTACTTCATTTATTTCATTAAGATCGAGCATATGTATAGATATTAGTCGTTATTATCGTCGCTATTTATTATTATGTATTATCAATGGTCGTAGCACGTTTACGTGAAATTTTCTCGTTTAATAAATCGTATATTCGATCGCACGAGACGTATTTTAATGTTCGCGCACGAAACGTCTCTCTCTCTCTCTCTCTATCTCTCTCTCTGTCTCTTCTCACTTTTAACTTGTTTTGCAGATTGTAATAAAAAAATGAACGAGGAGCGGCGCATCCGTTGAATTAATATTAAATAACTAAAGAACGACTTTAGAAGAAGCTTTTTAAGAAACCGGCGGGTCCCGCCTTGTGGTTTATACGTTTTCGTTCAGAGGGAGAAATAATAATTTTTAACGAGAGGATTTTTCCAAGGTGAGCGTGGAAAGAGAATAATAATTGGTTAGTAAAAATGAATTTGAAATTATTAACGAACGATTGTGTGAAAATAGTTTAAAACGGACCTCTTGCTGCTGTGCAGTTGTGGCTTGTTTCAACTTGACTTGTGCGGCTTTTAGTGCACTGAAAGGAATCGAGAAGGAAACGAAGAAAACGATTATTTCATGAAAATTATGGATTATTGATAATTGATAATTTTTAATTAATCGATGAATAATTACTCCGAGAGTTCTCGTATCTGTTTCTCCTTCGAGTTTTGTTCCTCCTGGGACATTTGCACGAGATGCAAAAGTCTTTCCGTTTCCGCTGCGCTACGTCCCGACTCTTCTCTCGCTTTTTCCAATTCTTTTTCCGCCGTTTCCAACGTTTTTTGCATCTCGGCGAGTCTCTTGTCCGGCGACCCACCGCTCTAGGAAACAAAAGAAAATTAAAAAAAAAAATAGAAAGATAAATTTGGAAAATTTTTGAATAATTGATTTTCCTTAGTTGGATATTATTATCGTTACCCTTTGCAATTGTTGCTCGAGCTGATCCATTTTGGCCTTGCGTTTTTTGAGCTCCTGATCGAGATCGTGAAGCGCTCTCTCCTTTTCCTCGGTCGTTTTTAAACGTTGCTCCGCCATTCTTGCTCTCTCCTCCGTTTGTTTTCTCTGCTCCTCCAACTGTCGTCGTTGCTCGTCGAGCTGTTTTCTCTCCTGATTAATGTCGACGCCAGCTTTCGCATCTCCAGCTTGGAGCTTCTTGTTCGCCACGTGAAGGTCCATCTGACGAAAGAGAATCGCCCGATGAGATTATTCCGAGAAACGTGAA
Source organism: Tryphoninae sp. A BG-2022a (assembly GCA_030522965.1). NCBI lineage: Eukaryota > Metazoa > Arthropoda > Insecta > Hymenoptera > Ichneumonidae > Tryphoninae sp. A BG-2022a. The sequence goes on from JAPYZT010002291.1 coordinate 3,137, forward strand.
GAAGATTGGAATTATCGAAAATATTCAAATCTAGAAAGAATTGGCGTATCGAAACAAATAAAACGGCAAAAGCCTGGTAAGAAATAATAATTGCACGCCTTAGCAAAAGAATCGATCGTCGATCCTCGAAACGAAGGAATGAATTAAAAAAAAAAAAAAAAAAAAAAAAAAAAAAAAAAAAAAAAAAAAAAAAAAAAAAAAAAAAAAAAAAAAAAAAAAAACAAGAAAAAAAAACGATAAATTAAAATCAAACGTCGAACGCTTCATTAACACTAATTTATAAGGCATACCCATACACGAACTTACGATTAACGCGAATTCTAACGATTACTTACAATGGAAAACAATATTTTCGTCTCGATACATAAATGTTGACAAGAAATTTCGTCGTGAAATAACAATGATGAGATAACGAATAAAATTATAACGAGAGTCGATCGTTAATCTACGTTCTCGGATGACACCTATTAAACGATAATTAACAAGAGAGAGAGAGAGGGAGAGTGAGAGAGAGGTGAAGAGAGGGAGAAGGAGATATGACGCAGGTCGATCGAAGAACGCTCGTAGACACGGACGAGTAAAGTTGAAGTCGACACGACGATATTTCCGAGATATTGTCGATTTGGTCCGGAGAATGGTGAGACGATGGTGATTCGGGCGTGATATATTTGTTTGTTATAGGAAAACAGAGAGAACACAAGAAAAAAAAGTGGTGCAGGCGTGTGCAAACTGTGATTTGATAAATTTTGCGTGATTCAGTGAATTCTCTAAAGTCACAGCAGTCGTATCGTGAAAATTGGTTCTCTTTCCAAGTATCAGCTCGCAAGCACACAATAAGCCAGGCCATTAGAAGAATTGGTACGTGGTAGGTGGTAGTAGTAGTAGAAAATGAAGAGAATGAAGACCAAGTGGCACCTCAGGCGCTTCAGTTCCATCTTTTGGTTCATCTCTCTCGTATTCGTATTTTGTGTTCTCCTCTAACCTGATTTTTCTCAAGCTCCTGGCACAACATCTCCAGCTGTGCCTGAAATCGTTCGCGTTCGACAGTCGCCTGTTTGATCTCCTCGCGGGCACGTTCGAGATCCTTGCGTAGTTTGTTGGCCTCGGGGCCACCGTTGGCCGTTTGCTGTTGACTCTGCTGTTGACTCTGCTGTAGGAGGGCCTGCATCTGTTGTATCTGTTGTTGTTGAGCGTGCAACTGTCTCTCGGAGCTCTGAATTCGTTTCTGCAACTCGGCGGCGTTTCTGTCCGCGTTGTCGGCCCGTTGTTTCTCCGTTTCGCAAAGTTTCCGCCATTGTTCCATCTGTGCCTCGGTAGCTGTTCCGGATTGGGCGGTGGCCTGCTGAAGCTGCTTCTGCATCTCCTGTATCCTCTTCTCGGCCTGCTCCGCCCTCTGTCGTTCCTTCGTCTGTGCTTGAGTTAGAGTCTGGACCTGCTGGTTTAGCCTGTGTACCTCGCGCAGCTGGGCCTCCAATGCCTCCTTGGCCGCCCGATCCGGTGTCTGGGCGTGAGCCCTCTGTTGCTGCAACTGCTGCAACCTCCTGACCTCCTCTCGCTGCCTCTCCAATTCTGCCTCGCTCGTGTTCAACTCTTGCTGGAAATTCATCAGCATGTCCTGAGACTTTTCCAACTGGATGACCAATTGATCTCTCTCGATCTGCAACTGTTTCGCCTCGGCCTCGAGCTTCTCCTTCAATTTCTCGATCTTCTCCGAGTGCTTCTCGCGATTCTCGAGTATCGCCGCCATTTTGTCGCGCTCGCGCTGCGCCATTTGGAGTTCGTGCTGGGACCTGAGCAACTCCTCGTTACCAGCCAACTGTTGCTGCTGCGTCTGTTGGGCTCGTCGCAATTCCTGACGAAGATTGTCCCTCTCGTCTCTGAGCATCGTCATCTCGTTGGCGATTCGCTCGATCTCCTTCTTGGTTAATTCGGCGGCTTCCTGATGTTTCGCCATCGTCAATTGCGACTTTTCGAGCTCTTTGGCGAGTCTTCCAGCCTCGAGCTCGACCTGATCCCTGGCGACTATCGCCTTGTCCAAACTTGCGCGCAGCCTCTCGACCTCGATACTCGCACTCTCGGACCTCGTCTTACCCTCGGTCTGCATCAGTCTCTCCAGACGGACGATTTCGACACGTAGCTTCTCGTTGTCGGCCTCCAGAGCGTCGGCCTTGGTTTTGAGCTTGTCGTGCCGATCGCGTATCTTCTCGGCCTCGATCCTCGCCCTCTCGATCTCCGAACGATTTCTCTCCTGATTGGCGTTGGCCTTACCGGCCTCCTCGCGCGCACGCTCGAGCTGGAGCTGGCTCTCGTGGAGCTTCGCCTCGAGCTCGGCGCAGCACGACTGCGACCTCTTGAGATCGGCTTCCCTCACCTCCAAACGCTCTCTGACCTTGTCCAATTCCTGCTGTAGCCTACTACCCTCGCTCTGCCATTTCTCCTGCTCGTATTGGTATTTACCTCTCACGCCCTCGGCACGCTCGAGATCGGCTCGCAATCTCGAGGCGTCCTGCTCCGCTTTCCTCGCTCTCTCCAATTCCGCAAGCGCCTTGTCCAAACGATCCCTTAGCCTCTCGACGTCCAGCTTCGCTCTCTCGTGTTCCTCCTTCTGGCGTTCCTGATTCTCCTGATATTTTCCAAAACGGGCAGCGTATCTCTCGCACTCCTCCCGCGAACTTTCCGCCTCCGCTCTTAGACGCTCCGCCTCGCCCTGCGCCTTTCGCACCTCCGCCTGTTGACGATCGTGTTTCTCGTACATCTTCTCGATCTCCATTTGCATCCTCGTCAATTCCTCCTGGGACTTTTCCGTCGCTCCCTGCGACTTGTTCAATTGCGAGTGGGCTCGCTCCAACTCGAAACCGATTCTCTCGTTATCGGCGACCAATTTCTCACGCTCGTTCTGCAAACGTCGTAGCTCGATCTGCGACTTTTCGTATCTCTCCCGGACCATCTCAAGATCGACGCTCAAACGATCGAGATCCTCTTTAGATTTTTCCTCGTTCTCCTTCGTACGACCCAACTGCAACGCCGCACGGTCGTACATCTCCTGGACTCGCGACAATTCCTCCTGCGCCTTGCGCGACTCCTCCCGGCTCTTCGTTCCTAACATCTGTTGCTTCTCGACCTCCAGCTCCAACCGATCCTTCTCCGCTTCCATCACCTCGATCCGATTCTGCAGTCGATACACCTCGCTCTGTGCCCTGTCGAAATTCATTTCAGCGCTTTCAACACTTTTTATACATCTTGCCTCTTATCCGGTTATCTTTCTTCCCCAACTTCCCAATCCAATTGATCTTTTATTACAATTTCCGACTCACCTGTCATATTTACCCAACATTTTTTCAAACTCTTTGCTAGTGTTCTCACGCTCCTCGTGAGCCTTGGACAGCGAATACTGCGCCTTGTCCAATTTTTCTTTCAGTATCTCCATCTCGGTAAGTGCGTCGTCTCGTTCCAACTAAATTCAAACAAAAGTTTTTAAACGTTTTCTCGACTTTACACATCTCATGACTTAATTCGTATCTCGCTCACGGTCAACTTTTGGTGGGAATTGTGCGCCTTTTCCCATCTCTCCTTGACGAGATCCAGCTCGGAAAGAGCGTTCTCTTTGTCCCGTTGTAGCTTGGCGACTTCCTCCTGGAAACTGTCTCGTTCCTTCTGCAGTCGTTGCATTATTATCTAAGTCAAAGGGAAAATCAATCGTAAACGTTGGATCCTCGACGACAATTCTCTCGATCCTGTCGCATTATTTACCTGAGCCTTTTCGTACTTATCCTGTAGTCTATCGACCTCGAGCTGAATAGCTTCTCGTTCCTTCTGCATTCTCGTCGCCTGGCCCAGAGACTTGTCCAACTGACTCTGAACATTCTCAAAGTCGTAATTCTGCTTCTCTTTTTCCATTTGCATCTAGGAAAATAAACATCGCGAATTAGATATAAGTACGATAAAATTCAAAGACGCTTTTGACGTTTGACTCACTCGTCGAACTTCGGCCTGAGATTTGTCCAGTCTCTCTTGTAGTTTGTCCGCCTCGCTCTGGGTCTTGTCGAGAAGATTTTGCAAACGATCCTGCTGCAGCTGAGCTTTACCAAGCGTCGCTTGTGTCCTCTCGAGTTCCTCCTGAGCTTTCTCGAGTTCAGCTACGGCCTTGTCCCTCTCGGAGTGCAATCTGGCGACCGACGACTGGGCTCGATCGTACTCGTCCCTGAGGCTCTCCTGTTCACCTTGAGCGTTCTCCAGTCTCGCCTTCAGTCTGTACACCTCGCCCTGGCTCTTCTCCACCTGAATCAATTTCAATCACCCCCAATTTATCGTAACGCGAACGACTCGTCTTGGAGAAAGAATTAATTTTCGCGAAAGCGTGATGCCCTCCTATGGCGAATACAGCAGAGAGTGAGATACGAGTCAAAGTAAAGTCAATCCTCACGGTAAAATTTCCATTAACTTCCAGCTTTATTCTTCTCAAAGGCTTTTTATTCACGCTCTCGACTTTTGCGACTCGTTCAGGAAGTTTTACCGTTATTTTTTTAGAGTAAAAAGGAGTAAAAATTCGTAGAAATGTGAAAAATAATTATTCGAATTGTGAGAAAAAATGTATTATTAACGACGGAATCGAAGATTCGCAAACGTCAGTGAGACAAGTGGGCATATGTGTTTGATTTATTTTTTTTCATACGTCTCTTACGTGCAGCTCTTCATATTTTCACGAATTTCGTTTTTCATAAAATTTATAATAAAAAGAATTGAGCGTTCATTGAACTGACCTTGTGCCAGTAACCCCCGGACTGACTTGTCTCGACCTTCGAAGATAATTTAAACACGTGTAAGATCATGTTCTCGTCTACATCGACTTTAATCGTCTTTTTTTTTTCATTTCATTTTCATTCGTCCCAGTCGAAATTAAACGCTGACAATTGACAAAGTTGACAAATGACAATTGCTGCTTTTCTTTTCTTTCGTTTTTTTTTTTAAATCTAACCCGAACACTCTGTATGAACAAGTAGATCGTGTACAGGGTGTGTGTATGTACAAGTGCGTGTACGCGGTGAAGCTCGAACCTGCAACAAATCGCTGTCAAATTTTCGTTTTTCTTTTTTTTTTCACGCGCCTGTCACAAACGGTCCAACCTGAGAGGCTCTCGTTCGTGTCCTAATATTTTTTGAAAGTTGGCAAAATGTAAGAAAAATGGATAATTCTGAAATGTCAGAGACGTAAATGGAGACACGTAGCGACAGAAATAGGAGAGATAGAGTTTTAGTGGTCGTTCGTTAGGAGGGAAAATAAAATGGAGATAAAATAATGACCTTTTCCTGAAGGGCGGCAGCTTCGGCTCTGGCTCTCTCGTTGTCGGCCTGGGTGACCCTCAGCTCGGCCTGAGCGCGCCTGAGTTCCTGAGCAGCCTTTTCGGCTCGCTCCTGAATCCTGTCGAGCTCCTGCGACGAGTTGAGGGTGCTCCGGCCAAAAGTCGTCTGTGATTTTTCAAGATCGTGCCTCAGTCTCTCGTTCTCCAATTCTAGACGGGTTAATCTTTGTTTCGCGGCCTCCCAGTCTGACCCACTTCGTCCAACTTCCGATGCGGCCTTGTCCAACTCGGCTTTGCTCTTTCCTAACTCGGACTGCGACGTTTCCAATTTCGCCTCGAGACGATCCTTCTCCGCTTGTGCTCTCTCCAAACGAGCTCCCAATTTCTCCACCTTCAATTGTTATTGTTAATTATTGGAAATCTTCGAGGAAAATAAAAAACATAAAAACGGAAAATAAAAATGGAGTACGAACCTCGGATTCGAGAGCGTGTATCTTCATCTTGTATTCGGCGAGTTCTCTCTCGTGAAGTTCTCGTTCCTCCTGCTTATCCTGCTCGGCACGATCTCGCTGCTCTCGCAACTGGGCCATTTGTTTTTCCTTATCGCCTATGGCCTCCTCCAGGCTACTCAGCGCTCCCTCGCTACTGCAGTGGTGAGCCTGCATCGCGGTCAGACGTGCGCGTGCCATATCAACCTGGTTGTCCTTTTCTTTCAGCAAATCCTCCAGATTCTCGATCTATTTAGTCAATCGATCGATTCGTTAAATATTTCTTTCGTTTTTTTTTCTTATTTATTTTTTTATCGACTAATCGATCAAAAATAATGTTAATTAAGACAAATTTCTATTATATTTTCAACGAAAAAGCTGTGCACACTTACGTTCGATCGCCAAATAATAAAGGTCCCATCGTCAAATAATAAACGAAAACAATCTTTGCAACAGAAAATCGTAATCAGTACAAGGACGCTGATAATAATAATGATAATAAAAATAATCGTTCGCTGAAAGAATAAATAAACGATGATTCGGGGAGGAAGGGGAAAATTATTTATTGATCGAATTTGCCTCGATTACAACGCAGTATTTACATCGGATTTGAAGAAATAAAAATAACAAAGCGATAATTACATAAATAATAAATTAACTAAAACGTAGGAACTACGTGGGTGCACATTCGTACGATCTTAACAATTAATACGAACGTGCCTTTGGCCTATTTCTATTTTACGAGCGTTCGATGTTCGATAATAATAAATCGAAATTACGTGGATAGAAACATTCTACCAAATGAATTTGGTACAAACGTAAAAACTTTTGGACTCACCTTGCGTTGTAGAACATTGATTTTTCTGTCTTTGATGTCCATGTGATCTTTGAGCTCGGTAAGCTCGGTGTTCATACGATTGCGTTCCTGTTGTGCCTGCAATACAGCCTGAGTCTTCTTCTCGATCAGTCGATTTTTCTCCTCGAGACGTTGTCGCATCTCCTCCACCTGGCAAAACAATAATTCGCTTTTGGACGAAATAAAAATGAGGATAAAAGAAAATTTCTTGCCAACGTACATCGGCCTGTAGCATGTTGTAGTGTTCCTCCTTGGCGCAAAGCGATTCCTTGAGGACAGCGATGTGTCTCTGATAGTCCTGATGTTGTTCCTCGAGGGTTTTCATTTTGGCTGACATTCCTAGTAACTCCTGGTCCCGTCGTTGCACCTCCGTTCTCAGTTCGTCCAGCTGCGAAAAGATTCGTCGTCCAGACGAAGGATAAGTCACGCCGTACCGGTTGCGTGTCACAGCCAGGACAAAACGCTCTCCTCGTCGTTTCTCGTCGTGACTTTCGATTTCGTTTTTTTTCTTTCTCTTTTTCTTTCGTTCCCAACAAACGGATTCACTCTTTTCTTTTTTTTTGTTGCTTCTAAGGGGGCTTGGGGAGGGGGTAGTCACGGGAGATTCGGCCAATCAGAACGATTCTCCCGTTAAACCTCCCGCCTCTTGTTCGAGTACAAGGACGCCACCATTTGCCTTTTCTCGTCCGCCATTTTGTACTCCCGCGCGCTACGCGAAATGGCGTCGTCGTACTCGGACAGGGCTCGCGACATGCAACGGCAGACCATCGAAACGAACAGTGTGAGGTTAGTTTTGAAGTTTCGTTTATATAACGATGTAAACGAACGTCCGATCGATCGGTTTTTCTTTAAAAAATCGCGATATGAAATTTGTACGATCGGACGTTCGATTCGTCGAAGCTTGTGAATTTTATGTTTCGTGGGTATCGTCGTTGTTGTTGTTGTTATTGTTGTCGTTGTTGCTCTTTTCTTTAAAAATTCTTTTGCTTCAATAATCGTAACAACGACATATAGAATCTACTTCGTTTCTCTCGTCTACTTTGGTGTAACGGCGCGTGGGTTTTTTTCGTCACGTGTCATATCGATGAGAATTTTTCCAATCTTTTTTTGACTTTTCTCGTTTTCTCTGGATTTTCTTTTTTTGCTTTTTGCCCAACCGATATTACCGTAACGAAAAAAAAAAGCAGATACGTGTATCACTAGATTCAGTCTAGCTAACGGCTAAACGATTTCGCACCTGGCATTCGCACTGTCGAGAAAATTTCATTCATTCTCTTCTTCAACGTTTTTTTTTGTTTTTGAATCTTCGAATATTTGTTTGTTTTTATTTTTTTTTTGTTTTCATCGAATCTCGAAAATCTGAATGCCATTGGCGCTTTCACGATCGACGAGATCATCCAAGATGAGACGAGGTGGTTTGACGAGAGGTGCGAATGGATGGACGGATAATTGTAATTTATGAATAATAATAATTATATCAGAATGAAAAACTACGCGAGAGCCGAACGATGATTTGGATATTTGATCGGATGATGATTAAAGCTCGATGAACGTTAGCTAATTTTATAATTTAATTAACTAGCCAGATTTATGAATCTTGATGAATGTGAGCAGCGTATTAATATTATATTTGCAATACGAAACAGGCCTATTGATGAATTTTGATGGATTAACGTAAATATCAGCTTGTTCTACAGTATACATATATATATACTAATTTATTTCCAATTTTTCAATCGTCCCCCTGTGGGGAGACACGATCGAACAATTCGAAATAAAATAGTTTCACGCCCTCGCGTTCTTCCAACGATATTTAAACGAAGTTTACTCTAAACGATCGACTATCTACGTGTACGATTTTTGTTTCTCTTCGATTTCTTATTCATCTCTTTCTCATTTCTTTTACAATGGGGACGCTTGAGTCGGTGAGAAAAAATTTATTAAATAACAAACGAACAAAAAACAAAAACATCTTCGCACGTACAAAAATCGTGACAACGATCGTGGGAAGATCTTTGACAAAATTTTGATTTTAACGTGATATCAAAAATGGGAAACTCAACTTTTTGAAAATTAATATGCGAATGTAGATGATGGTCAAATACGAGCGATGCTTTTCACATGTCAGAAGACAACTACGAGAATAAACATCAAAATTTGCTGACATCATATATATATATATATATATATATATATATATATATATAACATATGTATATATACACGTGTGTATATGTGCAATTAATAATAAGGATTTTAAATATGTCGTATCGAATAATAAATATTCTATACATATATGTATATATATAAATATATGTATAGTATTTGTTGTAATAATTACGATAATCCAGATACTACGGAAGAAGAGGGAAGGCCTTGTTTTTAGCAAACGCAGAAGTGATCATAAACGAAGGAGAATGGAGATGGTGTGGAGAGTTGGATGGTGCTTCTCGGTTCGACGAGGTGTTTTCATATCCTTACCTCCTCAGAAAGCTAAAATATTCGGGCATCATATTTAATATGCTTTGCGCTCACAACCGGCCACCGAATCCTCGATCTCCTCATACACGTTTTTTATTTAAACAAATTCTTTTTTATTGTTTTTTATCACGATTTATTTATCGTTTATTAACAATAATTTGAATGAAAGACCTCGCGTCTAGGAAGAAATCGGACTCGAGGGCCGTCGTCCGTCCTTTTATACTTAATTAACTTACTTAAGAAGACAAAAAATAATAATAAAAAAATTGCGATAAGAAAATAACGATGGAAAGAGAGTAGTCGGATTTATTTTTGAGGGCGAAATTGATTTTTGTTCTTGTTTTTTTGGAGAATCGAAACGAAACGTTCGTACTTTCTTTCCAACGTTGTGTGTTTTATTTTTGGTGGCTTCTCGATCCAACGACAAAAATCTTGACGATAAGAGCAAATTTTTGTCGTTTTATCGTTCGATAACGTTTATAATCGTAGTAGTAGTATAGAGTGTGAAGAAAGATCCAGAGAGAGATAGAAGGAAAAGTAGAGACAGTAGTAAAGAAAGAGTGTTTACAGCGGCAGAAAATACAGATGGAAAAAACGAAAGGAAAATTTGTTTGTAAAAATGAAATTATCGAAACTAAAGAATCAAACGAAAGAAAATTTACGGGGATTGTGAAACTCAGAAGCGTCGGATCGCATGCGTCGTGCTTTGGCCAACGATAATTTGGGACGAGACATGCGAGAAATTTCAATTATTTTGGGAAATAACGAAAACATGATTTTCTTTTTGGTTTAATCAACGGGGCAAAATTCACGATCTTTGTCAGGCACGATTGATCAAAAGAATGAGCGACGAGAGTCCTGATTACTCTCTAATCCCTCAATTTCGACAAATTATTTGATAAATTTCGAAAACAAAATTTGACGAAGTTTCAATTTTTGAAAAATCAATTAAGGTCGTCGTAATTAATCAGAACTCTCGACTCGTAGGTTGTTCAAGCCATTGTCACTAGTACGTAGAGTACACAGCCGAATAATCGACAATGGTCAAAATTTTCTTATCGTGACGTCGATATCGATAATAATTAATTAATCAATTTTGTAATCGCTCGATCGAGTCGAATCAATTAAATTTCGACCATTCTCGATCGAAACAGATGAGCGAGAGAGATAGATAAGAACAAGGAGATGAGTACAAGGGATTCTAAAAGCTCGGGACGACTGGGAAAGATGAACAAAAAGATTGGAAATGACGATGAGCAGAGAGGAAAAAGGAATCGGTCGAACTTTTCGTCATTGTCCTAGAGATAAAAAAAGGAAAACAAAAACGATGTGTGTGTATGTGTATACGTAGTATGGTGATTTTTTTTTTCTGAGACGGTGAACATTTTTTTTTCTGCGAGAGCTGCGAGAAGTAGATGCGATAGAAAGGTGGTATAGAGAAATGCGAGGTGAGGTTTTTGGTTTTTTTTTGTGTGGGTCGTTTATGATTTTTTTTTCTCTTTTCGTTGTCGCCCTCCGGAACGTTCTCGTTCCTTTTCGCATCGTGTGAATTTCGACACGAACGTGGTGACGTTGATTTTTAATTAAAAAAAAAAAAAACAAACAGAAAAATGGTCCCGGATGCCAATGAATGAAAGATGCCACAGTGATGTAAAGGAGTCGATTGAAATGATGTTTAAATAATGAGCCAATCTTAATGATCGTCGAATAATAATGACGTAGGATGAGGCAAAAGCCGTGACATCACTAGAATAATGGTACGATAGAGATGTCGATGATTCGAATGAATTTTCATGAAACGAAACGGACTGAGGCGTTTGGGGATTGATCGATTGATCGATCTCGATCAATGTCCATGGATCGTGAATGATTCTTCGTTTCTCTCATTTTTTTTTTTCAATTTCGTTTTTTTTTCTCCATTGTCAATTCCAAAGAATTTTATTCGTTCAACAATTTCACACAAATTTTGTCATTATAATCTTTCTTGTCTCATCCTAATTAAAATTCAACGAAATAATTGTAACAAAAATCGAAAATATATCTAATAATTTAACGCTTTTGCGAAGATTTTCGTTTTTTTTTGTTGCTTTTCTTGTTTTCTTTTATACATGGTAACGTCGAGTACCATTTACATCACTGGAGGTCCTCGCTTCGTTATCACATCGTTACGTCTCGAAGTCGAGGACGATGGCAATAATTTGGATTCTCGAGTACGAATCGATATTCATTTTTTCTTTTTTTTCTCTTTTTTTCGAGCGTAACATCAAGAGCATTCCATCAAGCTTAGCAATCACCTTCTCGCGAATACAACGCACAATTAAATCGCACTTGAGCTAGGAAAATATAGTGATATATACAGGGTGAATTTCATAAGGTGTAACAGACTTTATTCTAAGGTAGATGGGATCATTACGAACAAAAGTTGCAAATAAACAATGGGGATATTTCGAATAGTTTACGAGATATAAATGTTTAAAGTTGGTCCAATCAGAGCGCACCGAGAAGCTTTGGCCCCGCCCACTCCCACCCTAGCGGTGGAGATAGCACGGTATAGGGCGTTACAATTGGGGTTGCAAAATTCGAAAGCAGGCAAATTTATTTATTACCTAATTAACTGTTCTGAATTTTACAAACCCAAATGTAACGCCCTGCACTATGTTAACTCTACGACTAGGGTGGGAGTGGGCGGGTCCAAAGTTTCTCGGCGCGCTCTGATTGGACCAATTAAAAAAATTGATATCTCCTAAACTATTAAAAATATCCCGAATGTATATTTGCAAGTTTTGCTTGTAACGATCCCATCTACCTTAGAATAAAGCTTGTTACACTTTATGACATTCGCCCTGTATATATACATGTATTGCACATATATATATATATATATATATATATATATATAATGTAGTAATATTTAGCTGAAACGTCGAGTATTCTCATCTGTCCGCAGAGCTTTGAATTTGGGGCTGGGAGGGGGGAGAAAAAGCGTGAATCCACACCTTCACCACTCCGCGCGTATTATTTAATTTTATTATTGACTCGCATCGTCATTTTCTGTCCGATCTCTTTTTTTTTAAGTATTTTTTTCGTTTGTTTTAAATAATCTTATTCCACTTTCGTTTCTCGTTTTATCTCTGTACAGTCAACATTCTTAGACATTTCAAGGGGTCAACAGTTTCTAAGGCCTACGTTTTAAGGTACGCACAATTATCATCGGCTAACTATATATAATAATATATATCTATATGTGTGTGTTGTATATTTGTAATTAGTTTACCGAAAGACTTTCTTTTTTTTTTCTTTATAGCGTGTTGTTGTTGTTGTTGTTGTTTTATCTTCCTTCTTTCTCCGTTCGCTCTCTTATCTAGGTAATTAAATATCGAGAATCTAAATTAATTGAACACACGATCGCCTCGAATACACGCGCGTACACCACGATCGTCGTGTACAATAATGGCAGTACGCGTGTATTGCGATTAATTGCGATTGAAAAATCAGACTCTGTGGACGATTGGGTATATTGGTGCGTCTTTACGACCATGTCGGATTAAATCTACGAAACGAGAATTCGTTAGTAAAAAATTAAATTAAATGCAAAAAATTCAGTAACGACAAAAGATATTGGAAGTAACAAAAATAATTATACACGCAAGGTATATGTATATATTTATAGCTCTTTACGTGCCTATATAGGTAAATATATGTATTTTGCAATGATAAGAACATCGAGTCGAAAAATATAGTTCTAGTTGTACGACGCTAACGGTTTTTTGTAATTATTACCGTAGCGTCTGAAAAATGGGCTTTTTGGAGGCGTTTATATTTTTTTCATCCCCAACAAAAATATTATTATCGGGATGTTGAGGGGAAGGGGGGGGCGGGGGAGGAAAAATATCTATACGGAATTTCAGGCATTATTCGAGTTAAGGAAGGGATTCGATAACACACTTTCGTTTATCTTTTCTTTTTTGTCGCAACTTTCCATTGGAATGGAAAATTCGTGATGGCGGGTTTTAGGAAGACTCTCAGCCATTCGCCATCGACTTTACGAGTTTAAACGTTGAATAATTTTAAATAGCGGATTTGTTCTCACGATAGATCTAAGCAGCTTTCGCTGTTTCTGTTCTAGGCGAGGAAAGGCCGTTAGTAACAATTGCATAACGTTTTTTTTTTTAATCATTTGGGAATCGAAAGTAGCGATCATAGGCAGATTTTCAATATATTCCAGCTTTTGGGATAAGAGACGCATCGTCGGCCATCTTGTCTCTCGAATCGTCCATTTCGTTTCTTAAATCTCTTAAACACAGATCTCTCATACAAATGAAACTTGTCTCTCTTTCTCTCGCGTACAAACGAAATCGTTGCCGTTCTTTCATAATCGTCGACATGATTTGAAAAAATATTTGCCTAACCCTCGTCTTTTTTTCATTCCGCCATTTTTTTTTCTATTTATTTTCGTTCTCTCCTCTCGTCCAAAAATCCTCCTCTCCGTAGATCATCGCCTCTCTCTCTCTCTCTCTCTCTCTCTCTCTCTCTCTCTCTCTTTCTCTCTCTCTCACACGCTCTCGCTCGCTCGCTCGCTCTATTTCTCTGTCTACACATCGTCCTTGGATCATTTTAGATGACGTCGTTCTTTTCGATGCGCACGTTGTTGATGAAGAAACTTACTTGACGTTTGAAGTTGAGATCATGCTTGTTGAAGGTATGAGCATGAAGTGCCAGGGCGCCAGCAGCAGCTGGTTCGATTTGTTTGAGATGCTGTTGCATTGCTTGATGATGTTGCTGTTGCTGTTGATGGTGTTGTTGTTGCTGTTGATGGTGTTGTTGCTGCTGTTGCTGTAACTGATGCTGCTGATATTGATGCTGATGATGATGATGATGATGGTGATGATGCTGCTGTTGCTGTTGCTGAAGATGATCGGTGTAACGATCGGTGTAAGGATTGACGACACCCGTGGTAAGACCGGAGGATATCCCAGCGAGACAGGACGAGCCCGTGGAATGGACCGCCGCAGCCGTCGCACCTGTCGAAGCAACGGCAAGCAACGGATTCGTTAGTTTGTAGATCTGAGCGTAAGGCACGAGAGCCGTAGTAGTAGTAGTAGTAGTAGAAGAAGTAGTGGTAGTAGGAGTGGTGGGAGTATACGCAGCGGTTGGCCCTCTAGTGAGAACTGACGATTGTAGGCTGCCGATCGAGGAGATCCCGCCGGATGGCCTCGTCGGCGTGTAAACGCTTTCGATACCTGTCGCTGTTGGTCCTGTTCCGGGTGTCGTAGCTAATCCACCGGTTCCGAGCAAAGCGCCATGCTGCTGATGCTGCTGCTGCTGCTGCTGATGATGAGGGTGGACCATACCGGTACCGATTGCCCCACCACTCGGCACTGCGGTCGCTTTCAGAAGTTGCTCCCTGAGCCGGCCACCGCACTCTCTGATCCGCTGTAGCTCCGCCTCGAGCAAACTAACCTCCTTCTCCAGGGTCTGTATCCTCGCGTCTTTAGTTTCGAGGATCGCCGTCAATGTCGTGCTACCGGGTACGCCACCGGGCACGGCAACGCTACCACCTAGATGCGTAGCCGTGTTGCAGGTTGACGATCCTAACCCCGAAGAGCCTAGGAGAGCACCGTATGAGCCGGTGATACCCATGAGACCGGTTGAAAAGCCTCCACCGGCTACCGGAGCACCCGAGGATGCTGTCGAGGCGTACGCTAGCTCCAGCTGCGTCTGGAGGCTCTTCAGCGTCTCGTTCGTAGCTTTGAGCTCCTTATAAACAAGCAATAGCAGAGTTACTCGCGCTCGTTCGACTTTCTCTCTCTCTCGGCGATATATATCATCGTTTTTGTTTTGTTTTTTTTTTTTTTTTTTTTTTTTTTTTTTTTTTTTTTTTTTTTTTTTTTTTTTTTTTTTTTTTTTTTTTTTTTTTTTTTTTTTTTTTTATCGTGTGGCTGTTGTGGTGGTCTGGAGGTTGGTCTGTTCTCTTGGACGGTTTTGATTTTTTATTTGTGTGATATTGATTGCGTTGGTGATGATTTATCTCGCGAAGGAGATCTCGTCGTCGAGGATCGGTGCGTGTATCTTCTTCGATACGCTCCGACGTAAGTTAAGGAAAGAAAGATTTGGAAAAGGCGAGACCGATCGTCGACGACGCGATCGTCGCGGAGGCGCATAATGACGGTGTCGTGGTGATATTCGTGGTGTACGAGGCAGCGTCCCGGTTGACGAAAGAAAAGCGACGTTTCGCCGAGCTTCCTGCACCTCTCTCGCATATATATCACATCGTCCAGAAATTTATACGTATTTTAGGAAATATTCTGACAGTTGGAACGAGTGCGGACGCGTCGTCCGTTCGAATTCAATGTACTAATCCGCCAGGTGGCGCGGCGCCGTGAGCTCTCCGTGAGCCGCGTCCCGTTGCAAACACGTTTCGTTTCGTCTTTTCGAGCAAGCCGATCGATTTTCTCATTTTGCCATTGCAATTTTTCGTATTTTGAAAATCTCTATTATTGGCAACAGCAGCGCGACAGGCAGCAGCAGCAGCAGCAGCCGTCTTTATCAGCTTTTTCAGCTCTTTTCGCTTGTATCTTTTCATCAATCGTACGTTGCTTCGTTTCGCTTTTTTCTTTTCTCTCGTTTAGTTTTGTAACGATTACGAGTCGATATACTAATTAGAAAATATTTGGTACTCCTCTTGGGATGTTTATCGACGCCGGGCGTCGCCGCAGTTCTTTCGCCGACCGCGACGTCTCACAGCCGACAAAAATTGTCCATCGTCGCTTCGCCGGGCTTCTCTTCGTATCATTTTTTTTTGTTCTTTCGTTCGATGAATCTCTTTCCGTCTTTCATTTTTCCGGCACACCATGGAAACTTGTCACTCGGAAATATTCGCGATAAAAACGAGCGCGTAACGCCGCCATTTTTTTTATTTTCGGACGATCTGCCGGTGCGATGCTCAATGGACAAAATCTCATCACACTCGCACACGTAAAGAGGGGGCTTGGGGCTTCTCTCGTTCACTTACCAAAACCAACAAATTACCAAATATTTATGACAATGCGAGAGGAGAGAATTTTCTTTGTTCTCCCAAAAATTTCTGAAAACAAAACGACACACGCACACACGAAAAATCTCCGATATTATTTTAAATTAATCCAATGTATTTAAAAATAGATAACTTAACGATCGAGTAAGCTGCCTGGTGCTTAAATAATGATTTTTAATTATTCGTTAAACATGTAGAAACAGACAAAAAAATTCTCCCCTTTCGTAAATCTCGGTTATCGAGCAAATGAACGAGGTGCAAATCGCAGGAATATTGTGAATATGTCGTAAAATTTAGTGGCGAAAAATCGTATCACGTAGAGAGTATATAAATATAGAGTAGAGTCGAGGTGGTATCGAAAATGTATCGATCGTTATGTAATTAAAGAGTCGCAATAATATTCGTACGGAAACTCATCGTGTATGTATAAAAAAGTAGTAATAAAAGTACACAGTAAAAAACGAGAAAGGGATGAAAACATACGAGGATAGTTATGGGGGTGAGACAAAGTATACGAGTAGGGGTTGAAAAATGTGAGGACGTGCCAGAATTATTAGTGTCTTTAATAGAATTTCTCTCCAATTTCCGAGAAGAAAACGTATCAATTTAACTTTGATTAACGTATGGTCGTCATTATTCTCGAAAATTTTTAGAAAATCAAAACAAACGAAAGAAGGGGTGTTATCGATGGGTCACGTAAATTGCACATTGTCATTACAGTTATCGTGATGAAAAAGTTTCAACGAGTATTTATAAATAAACAAATATAGACATATATATGTTTTTCAAAAAAGAACGATATATATATATATGTGTGTATGTGTGTGTGAGAGAATCGATAAGTGACGAATAGATAGTACATTCAGTGGTACGTATCAGCGAAAGAAAAGGTGGTGCAAGAGGTTTCAACATTCCGGTATTCTTCAAACCCCATTCATAGACAAATATCGTTAATACATAGAATAATATACGTACGTTATCATTATTATTATCGAGATCAAATCAAAGAGGAGGAATTATCGAGCCAAAGATCGTAATTATCCATTATCAAACAAAAATTGATTAATTCAATTATTTTACCTTCTTTCTTTTCGATTCAACAGAAAAACGAATTCTGACTCTTTTCCTCTCTCTCTCTCTCTCACTCGAGTGTGTCTCTGCGTGTACATACACGTGCAAAATTTATCCTCGAGTTTCGGTCCTTTTTTTTTTGTTTCTTTTTCTTTTTTTTTTTTTTAATTCGCTCGCAGCGATGTATTATCAGTCGAACGTGAGGGATGATGATCGATGGGGAAAAATTCGCGATTTATCTGACGAGGTAGAAGGGGCCATGAGAAAATAAAAATACGCCACGTCAATTTCCAGTAAAACCGATCATCGTGTGGACTCGACAGTGTACGTATGAAGGGGATGAGCAATCGAGGAATTGAAAAAAAAAAAAAAAAAAAAAAAAAAAAAAAAAAAAAAAAAAAAAAAAAAAAAATTTTATGGGGAAAAAAAAAAAGAAGGGGGGAGGAAGAGGGGAGGGG
>JAPYZT010002292.1:0-17321 GCA_030522965.1 Tryphoninae sp. A BG-2022a
AAATTATACGACGATCAGTGTTAAATTATAAAGCTTTTAAATGAGACATGGAAAAAAATTAAGGGAACAACTATAAAATTTCTCTAATTTTTTCCAACTCTGAATATTTCTCAAATTTGTATTTACGTCTTAACCCCTCATCTCTCCCTCCCTCTGTCTCTTGCTTTGTAAAATAATTCAAAGAATTCAAAAATTGAAGAATTAAAAAAATTTTAACATTTTTTTTAACTAAAAAAAATTTGAGGAAATTGATGTTTTGTATTTTTTAAACTAGCGTCCATTATTAAATTATACGACGATCAGTGTTAAATTATAAAGCTTTTAAACGAGACATGGACAAAAATTAAGGGAACAACTATAAAATTTCTCTAATTTTTTCCAACTCTGAATATTTCTCAAATTTGTATTTACGTCTTAACCCCTCATCTCTCCCTCTCTCTTCCTCCTGCTAAACAAAGAATCTACCATTATCAACTCTCTAAATTATAATTTCCTTCTCAAAACATTCCCAGCCCATAATTCATAGATCACACGACCTAAACGACAGAAAACCGTCCCAGGAAAAATTCCATTCGATAAATTAACGATAACAAAAATAATTCCACATCAACAACGTCCTAAACAAAAATTTTCACCCAGCAATTTTCCACAAACTAAAAAATAGCACGAGGCGACCAATCCGTATAAATTTTCGTACAAACTTCCTCTTCCTCCTCTTTAATTAATTAATCAATCAATCAATCAATCAATCAATCAATATAAACGCCACAATAAAAGTCCCAGCTACAAAACAAGCGACGAATATATACCAAGTCTCCTCGTCGAAGACGTCGGTAAACGCTGGTACTTGACTATACAGAGTGTCGATAAGCTGCATGTTATAATCTTTGTTACGTCCCGTCGATTTTCCCGCCATTTTTCAAATTTTTTTCTTCCCACTTAATTTCCCTTCTACCAAACAAAAAAAAACAAACTCAACTTTGTATTTCTGTCTTCAAATATTCTACAGTTTAATAATTGTCCCGTGGAATTGACGATGTGTAGGTAGTTTTGTTACGCTCAGTTTGTTTTTCTTTCTAAGTTTTGTTATACAATGCAGACTTGCTGATGGACTTCCGGTTATGCTTTTGCTTTGTTTACACGCTTCTAACGTCTACGACTCGATCGATCATCTATTTTGTATTTCACGATTATTTTTAATCTTTTTTGTATGAGAAATATTTTCTTAGTTTCTTGGTTGTTTATTTTTTGGATTCGCTGGTTTATTCTTCCTTCGTTTCCGGTTTTGGAGCGTTGGGACTATGAGGTTGAACTAGGCGCGATGAGTTTTTGTTTAACGACGCTTTCGTGGAATTTTCCTCTTGATTCTGAGTTTCTTCTTCTTGACTGGTCTTCCGGTGTGGACTGGCTCTTCCACTGGTACGAGTGAGGTTATGTGCTCGTTGTAGAGTTTCAGAACATCTAGTGTGTCCAAATTCGCTAATTTGAAGACAAACTTCTCACCGGAAACTGGAAAATTAATTTTTGATTAGAATGTGATTTAAATTAATTTTTTTGATTGTAATGGAAATAATAGTTTTGTTGTTTTTTGAGGTTAGGTTTATTTGATAAACTTACGGAGATCGCATGTGATAACGGGCTCTGAACGATCACAGACAACTTTTGTCTTCAGCATACAGCTCGCATTCGTTCCGAGAATTTTTGGGGCTGTGATGTAGGAGAGAAAATCTCTGCAATGAAAAAAATATATATATGTATAATATAATAGGCTTGGGATTATTTTTTAATTTGGATGTTTGAAGAAATTTTAGTTTTTATAAAGAATTGTTTGTTGAAGAAATTTAAATTTTTTATGAAGAATTGTTTGTTGAAGAAATTTGAATTTTCTGTAAAGAATTATATTTTGAAGAAATTTTAATTTTCTATAAGGAATTTTGTTATGAAGAAATTTTTATTTTTTATAAAGAATTCTTTTTTTGAAGAAATTTTAATTTTCTATAAATAATTCTTTTTGAAGAAATTTTAATTTTCTATAAAGAATTCTTTTTTGAAGAAATTTTAATTTCTATAAAGAATTCTTTTTTGAAGAAATTTTAATTTTCTATGAAGAATTTGTTTTTGAAGAAATTTTAATTTTCTATACATAATTCTTTTTTGAAGAAATTTAAATTTTCTATAAAGAATTTTTTTTTTGAGAAATTTAAATTTTCTATAAAGAATTCTTTTTTCAAGAAATTTTAATTTTCTATAAAGAATTCTTTTTTCAAGAAATTTTAATTTTCTATAAAGAATTTTTTCTTTTTTAAGAAATTAAAATTTTCTATAAACAATAATTTTTTCAAAAAACTTTAATTTTCTATAAACAATTCATTTTCCAAGAAATTTCAATTTTCTATAAAGAATTCTTTTTTCAAGAAATTTTCATTTTCTATTTATAGTCAAAATGGCGCAACTGGATCAGCAGCTACCAATTCCCATGCCGGACCTGAGTACCATCCGCATAACAGCGGCCGTCTCTATGCTCGGCAAGGCTTACGGATGTGGACAATGCAGCGGTGAGTCGAGTTTGTATATAAATTTTCAAATATGAAAAATCATCGATATTCAAAAATCCTTCAAAAAAAACAAAAACAAAAAAAAAATAATTCACTGTACAATTTCAAGAAAATTGTAGAAAATATAATTTTAATAACGCGTTGAAAAGTGGTTAGGGATGTAAACGCTGATTAGAACTCTCCAACCCCGCATGGCCGTCACATTCTCACTGGCGAAAATTGACACACAACAATTAACACTCGACTGCGACGAAATGACGAAACTATTACGTACCAGTTGTTCGTACGTACGGTTTTTATCCTAATGTTACAAAAAATTCGTTTATGAAGCCACGTTTCAATCGTTAAACGACAGTTTTTCTAAAAATAACAACCACAACCCCGTGTACTCTGCTAGTCTACTGGAAACTGTATGAATTGTGCGCATGCGCGGGTTATCGACTTTGCATGTTCACAGTCTGCGCATGCGCGGACGCGAGATGAGTAATTCATTTCGCGCAACTGTTGTCTAATTATTATCCGAAAAACAAAATAAAATGAAACGTTAGAAATGCACGTTTTAGTGAAAATATATTTGTAGTATCGTTTATAGAACGTCATTGAAAGGAATTGTCTAACAATTCATGTCACGACAGTCGAATTCTTTCACTCTCAGTAGCCCTCTTATGGTCACAGAAGAAATCACGTTGGTACTTGTGTTGGTCAGACAGAAAATATCGAACGACTCAACACTACGAAAAAATTGAATTAAAATGTTATTTATTCACCGAGTTGAATAAATTATAAGATATTGAGTAATATCATATATTTATCGGCGATAGAAATTAATGTTAAGGATGTGACACTGAATCAATGCGACGCCACTGACTAGACTCTCCCCCCTCTTCTCTCTTCACCTTCCCCTTTCATCACTCAACTAACCTCGCATGCCGGACTCGTTCCTCGAAAGGATCAAATTGTACGGTGATTCTCGAGACGGGTTTTAAATTCATGAATCTCAATTGTTTAGCGATCGCACTTATGACACCGCGTGAACGCGAATAAACGCCTTGAAGTGGAATCGACATTATTGCCAAAGAATTATGCACGCGATCGCGCACACCGCGAGAGTCACGATGTTCACTGACGAGAATATGCCGTTGCAGTGTTACCAACGAGATGCGATGGCAGCGCCACGATTGTCGCGCCAGTGAAACAATTTTCCCTCTCGCTTTTTCTCGGATCCCCCAAGCGTCCCTCGTGTGAATGTTTTAAATATTCAATAATGAAAAATTGTTTCAAAATATAATCGTATTATTATATTCTTACGATTTTTGAAAAATTGTGACGTAATTTCTTCGAGCTTTACTCGCTGAACATTTAATTGCTCCGAATCACGAGTCATTATTTATACACCTTCTCTCGAAGTGTTCAAACATTAGAAAATTGTATTTAGACTATTCCAACCACGACACAAAATAATTATAAAAATATCTTCACCCTCACCAACGTAAACAATGTTCTAAACAAATCTCTCCCGACTTCGAAGCACCCGAGGGCGCGCAATTCCCTCGAGCCGGCACTGACCTCTCTCTCACAGAGATTGGTACAGCGCGGCCCAATCAGCGACAAGCTCGCGGCGGCCATTGCCAGAAGGACAGTCTCGATCGCAGTGTGTGTTGTAGGGAAGTGTGTTGTGCGGCCAAGTGGGTTTTGTGTTAAATTTTTTACTTATTTGTTAGTGATAAAATCGTAATTTTTCATCTTCGGCTGCGAAAATGTATCCCGTAGGCCAACGTGAGTATTGCCAAACACTAACCGTTTAAATGCGGTGGTTGAGGGATTGATGAGCAACGAGAAGGAACTAAAAAACACAACATAAAGGAAGGAGTTGATCAGACGTTTGTCTAGACTCGCCTAGAGAACCTCGCAAGTCGCCTCGAGTTGCAACGTTTTTTTCAAGCCCTTTGTTCATTAACGTGGATGAACCCGTGATATTCTCAACCGTAATGTTTCACTCGTCGTACCAGACAACCGGGAAATGGAATAAAATGAGCACGAGAAACGAAGAAACGCGCCTAAAACGCGAGGCTTGTCGGGGGCGGCCTTGTCGAAAATTTCGTAGACCTGACCCCGTATGAACCCCCCGTTTCGTCGTTCAACAGGCAGAATGTGTCGTTGTCGTCGATGTCGGTTGTGTAGTACTACCACGCTGTGATCCGATCATTCGAAGTGCAAGAGTTCCGTAGATATATACGTGTGTATACATATATATGTATTCAGTAATATATGCGTATATATATATATATAGATATACGTATAACTATATACCTACACCTCGTACACCGATGCCAGTCGTTTCGTCGCGATATCGTCTCCGATAACCACGCTGCACGCCAATCGTGGCAAACGCTTTTTTCTTTTTCCCCTCGTCTATCGCGCTCTCAATTCTCCTCGCTGTGACCCTCGATCGATAATTTTCCCATAAAAATTGCCAACGATCGATTTCATATCGCGTACGATCGAATCCTTGTCTCGTTTGTATTACAATCGTTATTCGACTCGATATTTTTCAATCACGATGTCTAATGCCTTTCCGGGAATTAGTTCTGACGCGTTACTGACGCTTCGTTTTGAGGTTATGTATAAACGTGAAACGGCGTTTTCTGACAGTTTTCAACGTTGCATGATACTCAGGAGAGTTTAGATTATTTAAATGGGATTACAATTATAGAGTGTAGTGGGGAATGGTTGAATTTATGTTTGCGCCTTGGTATATTGATAACGAGCACAATGGCGATAATTAAATTTGATAATTTTGAAAACAACATGAGCCGTTGCGAAACGATTGTCTTTACTCTCTTTTCTTTAACATCAAGACGAATTTACTTTGGTATCTAATTTGTTAGTTTCTTTGTTTTTTTGGTTTTTGTTTACTTTACTTATTTTTCTTTTTTCTCTATTCTTTCATTCCTTCCATCACCGCACGCGCTCAACCGATTCCTCTACAAAACAACAATCAGTGGCTTAATTTTGTATCCGAGTGAAGATCATTTTTTACTGTCCCTAATAGCTAAGTACCGAGTTTCGAAGAACTTCTGAACACAAGTGTATACAAAGATTCGAATATGGAGCAAACAACTGGTAACCATTACATGAATATATGTATAAAACAAAACAATACAAAAGAAAATAAACATGAGAATTGTATATCGATACTACATAGTCAATGAGTCACATATACGATTTTTTTCTATATTTTTCTTCTTTGCTTTTGGTTTTTTGAATTGTTGAATCGATGATACGTGAATGTGTAAGTAGAATGTATTTGAACTTATTGGATTTTCAATATTTTATAGCCCCCCCACCTGGGCCAACGACGAGCACAGCTGTAGGAGCTGCGGGAGCAACTGGAAGCAGCGTCGTAGCTTCCAGTTCACTAGGTCTTGTTCCCGCACAACAGACACACACACCTCCTCAACCTCCGGAACTGCCAAGTAAGAATATTGTGAACTGTTTAAAAAAAATGGATTCGGAGATTGAAAGAATGATCGTTTGATTAATTTGATGCTTGGTCTTGTCTTCCCGCAGTGTTCTCATGTCCACGAAGGCCAAACATAGGACGAGAGGGTCGGGCGATCGGTCTGCGAGCCAATCACTTCCAAATTACAATGCCGAGAGGTTATGTTCATCATTACGATATAAACATACAGCCTGACAAGTGTCCACGTAAAGTCAATCGTGAGATAATAGAAACAATGGTACACGCTTATAGCAAGGTATTCAGTACTCTCAAGCCAGTTTTTGATGGAAGGAACAATCTCTATACCAGAGATCCTTTGCCGATAGGCAACGACAAACTAGAATTAGAGGTAAGGAATATTCCTGTTAGAAAAACAGAAACAATTGTTAATCGGGTCATTAATTGGAGGTTATAAAACATTATCTGTTTCTTGATTTTAGGTTATACTGCCTGGAGAGGGAAAAGACAGAGTGTTTCGCGTAGCAATCAAGTGGATAGCGCAGGTATCGTTGTACGCCCTTGAAGAAGCTCTTGAGGGTCGTACGCGGCAAATTCCTTATGACGCAATATTGGCTCTCGACGTAGTCATGAGGCATTTGCCGTCAATGACTTACACTCCCGTTGGCCGATCATTCTTCAGTACTCCAGACGGATATTATCATCCGCTCGGTGGTGGCAGAGAAGTATGGTTCGGTTTTCATCAGTCCGTTAGGCCGTCACAGTGGAAAATGATGCTCAACATTGACGGTAAATCTTGAACCTCTCACTTCGTCACAGTTTGTAAGTAAAATTGCTCGAATTTAACTCAACTAATCATCGACTTGAATCTTACAGTATCGGCAACCGCATTTTACAAGGCCCAACCAGTGATAGAATTCATGTGCGAGGTGTTGGACATTCGAGACGTCAATGAACAAAAGAAACCGCTCACCGATTCGCAGAGAGTTAAATTTACCAAAGAGATCAAAGGCCTTAAGATCGAGATCACGCATTGCGGCACCATGAGACGAAAGTACAGAGTTTGCAATGTTACGCGTAAACCAGCTCAAATGCAATCGTGAGTATAAAGAAAGTTTAATCTCTGCTTTCAAACTGTCATAGAATTTGTATTTTACATATTTTATCTCTTTTGCTCTTCATAGATTTCCTTTACAACTGGAGAACGGCCAGACGGTAGAATGTACCGTCGCGAAATACTTCTTAGATAAATATCAAATGAAGCTGCGCTATCCTCATCTACCGTGCCTTCAAGTTGGACAAGAGCATAAGCACACTTATCTGCCGCTCGAGGTAAATACAATATTGAATTTAGTACAAAGATCACTTTTACTTAACTCGTCACCGCATAAAAAGCCAAAGTTTCTTCTTGACTTTCAGTATGTTAAAAGATTTATTTTCCAAGTTCTTTGCTTTGCGACAACAAAAAATACGCTCTGTTACACGAAGAAATATATAATTGGTATTCAAAGTTGGCTGGAAAAAAAAATCTTTTTCATACTGAACAGAAATTAAAAACTTTAGCTGCTAAAGAGTCTATGCGTAATGAAGACAAATAAAAGAGGTTTTTTTATTTCCCTAAAGAAATGTTTATTTCATCTTTTGCATAATTTATGTAATAACCGGTTAAGACATAAAGTATGATTCTGAGAATAAAATTTCTTTTTTTAGGTCTGCAATATCGTGGCAGGACAGCGATGCATCAAGAAACTTACGGATATGCAAACGTCGACAATGATAAAAGCAACAGCGCGCTCAGCACCGGATCGCGAACGCGAGATAAACAATCTCGTTAGACGAGCTGATTTCAACAACGATTCTTACGTACAGGAATTTGGTCTTACGATTTCAAACAGCATGATGGAAGTTCGAGGACGTGTCTTGCCACCACCAAAACTTCAATACGGTGGACGTGTGAGTTCGCTCACTGGACAGGTAAGAGAATTAATTCTGTATAACTCTTTTTCCAACTCTGAAAATTATTCTCCTTGTTGAATTTGATTTAATTTGAAATTTGGAAGAAAATTAAATAAAACTTAACGTTTTTTAATTGCATTCACTTTTATTACAGACAAAACAACAAGCTTTGCCTAATCAAGGAGTATGGGACATGCGAGGCAAGCAATTTTACACCGGCGTCGAGATTCGAGTTTGGGCTATCGCATGCTTCGCGCCTCAGAGAACTGTTCGCGAGGACGCGTTGAGGGCTTTTACGTCACAACTACAGAAAATCAGTAACGACGCTGGTATGCCGATAATAGGTCAGCCGTGCTTCTGCAAATACGCGACAGGACCGGATCAAGTTGAGCCGATGTTCCGTTATCTCAAGTCGTCGTTTCAAACGTTGCAGCTCGTCTGCGTCGTACTACCTGGAAAAACTCCAGTCTACGGTAAGAAATCTTACTTCGCACGAAAAATGTTTAAGCTCAAGTTGTAAACTTACACTGTAAAGCTATTAAACATTTTCATCCTTCGCTTTACAGCCGAAGTCAAACGAGTCGGTGACACTCTTCTGGGTATGGCGACTCAATGCGTTCAAGCGAAGAACGTGAATAAAACATCACCGCAAACGCTTTCAAATTTGTGCCTGAAGATAAATGTAAAACTGGGCGGTATCAACAGTATTCTGGTACCGAGTATAAGACCGAAGGTCTTCAACGAGCCCGTTATATTCCTCGGAGCTGACGTGACGCATCCACCTGCCGGTGACAACAAGAAACCGAGCATAGCAGCGGTTGTCGGAAGTGTCGATGCTCATCCGTCTCGTTACGCAGCTACGGTCAGAGTACAACAGCACAGACAGGAAATCATACAAGAATTAAGTTCTATGGTGAGGTGAGTAAATCAAGAAATCCATGCTAGGTAAAAAAAAGAACAAATACTCAAAATCGTTACTTCAAAAAATTGTCAATATTCCCTTCTTTCTTCATTTCTTCATTTCTTTCGCAGAGAACTACTCATAATGTTCTACAAGAGCACAGGTGGTTACAAACCTCATAGAATAATTCTGTATCGCGACGGCGTCTCCGAGGGACAATTTCTTCACGTTCTTCAACACGAATTGACCGCGATACGCGAGGCGTGTATAAAACTCGAGGCTGATTACAAGCCTGGTATCACGTTTATCGTTGTACAGAAGAGACATCACACCCGGCTTTTCTGCGCCGATAAGAAAGAACAGAGTGGCAAGAGCGGTAATATTCCTGCCGGTACAACCGTCGACGTGTGTATAACGCATCCGACCGAATTCGATTTTTACCTGTGCAGTCATCAAGGCATTCAGGTGAGAGTTTGCTCGTCGCGTTACAACAATAATCATGCGACGTACTCGTATTTTTCTTCAAATCCTTTATTTACTAACATACAAAATGATTTTAGGGCACATCGAGACCCTCGCATTATCACGTTCTATGGGACGACAATCATTTCGACAGTGACGAACTCCAATGTCTCACGTATCAATTATGTCACACTTACGTGAGGTGTACGAGATCAGTTAGTATACCAGCACCCGCGTACTACGCTCACTTAGTAGCGTTTAGGGCGAGGTATCACTTGGTGGAAAAAGAGCATGATAGGTAATCTCTTTTTTCTTCTAATATCAAGATTCTTATCATTATTTAAATTCTCTCTATTTTTATCACACTATTATTGATTATAAATATTATAATTATTCTTTATCATTATGATAGTTAATTTAATCGATAGATATTGTTATTATCTCAGTGCTGTGCACTTTTGTTTACTCCCAAGATTTTTTAAACACTGAAACTTTGTTCCTCACAGCGGAGAAGGATCTCATCAATCCGGTTGCAGCGAGGACCGAACACCCGGAGCAATGGCACGCGCAATCACCGTACACGCCGACACGAAGAGAGTTATGTATTTCGCATAATTAGTTCGAGCTAAAACGCTCGCGTCAGGTCGTGCGAGATAAAGCGAACGAGAAGAAGGTCGTCGTGCGAAAAAAAAACAAAAAAGAAAAGAAACTAGAGTATGGCACCGAATCCGTTTAGCTTAAGAAATGCTCGTCAGCACAAACGTCATATCTCGAAGTAGATAAGAGGAAATCAGGTGTGAGGCAACAAACAAACAAAAAAAAGAAAAAGTATAGAAAGAAGAACAATTTAAAAGGTTACTTAAAAGTTAATCAATTTCAACAATCTTGTTGGGTGGCCAATTTTTCTTTTATTCACTTTTTTCTTTTTTTTCTACGTTTGACGAAAACGTACAAAAAGGATCGCGAGCAATCGGCCCACTCTGAAGTGTGGTAGAAGAGAGAAAATAATCTTTATTTTTGTTTTTTTCTTTCGATAATCCTCGCGATCGCGCATTTCGACTAAAAACAGTGTCAGAATTCCCGGGGCGGAAGTCTGAGACACCTTCGTTACAGATAACGAAGTTTCTACAGAGCTAGGTTTTAAACTAAAGGTGCTTTTAGTTAATCATGATTTTTTTTAGATTAGATTAGAGACGCGTTCAACCGTTTCATCGTGGACAGAGGATTAGGGGATTCCCCTCGCGCTCACTCTCTCTCCCACTCTCTCTCTCTCTCTCTCTCTTTCTGCATATCTCTCCGCTCATACATTTGATACTTTAACACTCTTTTCTCCACAATAATTCGGTCGACGCGTCGCGCAAATTACGCTTATATATATATATATTTTCTTTTTTTTTTTCGATTC
Source organism: Tryphoninae sp. A BG-2022a (assembly GCA_030522965.1). Classification (NCBI taxonomy): domain Eukaryota; kingdom Metazoa; phylum Arthropoda; class Insecta; order Hymenoptera; family Ichneumonidae; species Tryphoninae sp. A BG-2022a. The sequence continues at coordinate 10,740 of JAPYZT010002292.1, forward strand.
TTTTTTCTTCCTCCTCGTTGTCATTGTATCTCATCAATTTGTACGATAAATGTTAACAAATCGCATCTCACTCACGCATTACACACACACATACACACACACATGTTTGATCGTGAAAAATTGTTCAATTCCCGAATGACGAATGCGGGACCATCGCTTTTGTTTTTGTAAATAGTTATTCGCAAAAATCCTTTTAATCGCTCGAGTCAGGTGGAAGGTAGAAGTAACGCGCGATGCGTCGAATTGTTATGCGAAGGAAAAATATTGTAAAATTGTCACGTTAATCTCACCGACTCGATCATGAGCGTTTGGACACTTGGAATTTGTCAAGGAAAATGAGAAAATGAAAATTGGCCACCGCAAGTTTAACACGGTGTAATCGGTCGAAGAGAATTTTTAGACATCAAAACGTTTCTTTGATTTAATTGTTGATATACAGTAAAAAAAAAAAACAAAATGAAAGAAATTACGAAATAAAAATTTAAGACAAAAGCTTCGAAGATTCGTGTCGTGTTTGTGCGCGACGAGGCAAAAACTCGAGTCGTTGGCCAAAGTAATTAGCGGATTTTAACGATGTTTATGATATCGTATTCTCGTGCGAGAGAACGATTATAAAATTGAGAGTGGAGAGAGAGTGGAGAGAGACACAAATGCCTTTTGGAAACGCGAGACACTAGGCACATCCGACCGAGAGAAATTCTGATATCTTTTTTATGACCTATGAAACATTTTGTCAGTCCGAATCTAATGTCATGCATTACTAGAGTTTAAGGATGCCCCGCAATAATTTCGTGCCAAGCGTTGTTCGAGGGAGAAAATTCGAATGTTTGTGTCAACTCTCAAAGGATTATCCGGCAAGGACAACCTGCAATTGTAAAACTTGAGTTGTTGGAAAACAAGCAAACGATCCATGGGTTCTTCTCAAAACATTCTCAAGAATCTGAGAATAGTTTTTCTTTCCCACAAAGAGAATTTTCTCCATCCTCGCGCGAGGCACGAAATGCGACTACGCTTAGTTTAAAGGAGAAAGAAAGAAAATAGAAGATGCGTCAGGTACCCGACAGGATCGCACTACGGTCAATCCTCGACTCCTCTTCGTGTGCATTGTATACAAGGTTGGAATTATTTGTTACAAAATCAGAGGACGAGAGGCAAGGCCAAACGACGAGAGCTTGATTTCTCGCGTACGAGTTCAATCGTTCGCGCTTAGACTAATTTTAAATCGACATGGCATTGGATCCGGAACAAACGCGCGAGAATACAAAACATAAAAAGCCCTATCAATGCAAACGCATAGTTGGAATGGAAGGAAATCGACGAAGAGAAAAGGAAAATGTAAACAAAGCGATTTAACAAATAGAACGGAGACACAGTAGAGATTAAGAGTATTCGAGAAGAGAGTTCACACAATAACCGGTGGAAAATCCCACGACGAAGATAACACCATAACGACACTTAAAATCTCGATTAGGTTTAAGGATAATTTCCAAGGGACGATTATAATCGAACGATGAATGGAAAGAAAACATTCAATTAGCACGACACTTAGACGTTGGTTGACAAAACAATTAATTCTAAGCGTCCCGAAGCAATTTGCGTTCGAGTAATGTGTCCTTTATCTTGGTAGTTAAAGTGGCGAATAACAAACAACAAGCAAAACTCAAAATAATTAAACTCTCGATGGGAATCCATTTGTTAACAATAATTATCACAATTCATCGTGATCTCAACAATGCGCCGGGAAACAAATTCACAAGACAAATGCAAGTAATTATACGTAGAGGATAGAGGAGCAAATTTAGATAGATTTTAATGTTAAAAGAAAATTTAAAAATGAAGGAAAATGCATCCAGTTAAGATTACTTGACTCGATGGAATTATTGGAATCATTAATACACCGGATTATGTCGAAGGTGTTGTTTTTTTTTAATGTCGCAATTTATCATTTTATCCCGATGATGCACCGAATGAAAATGTCCAAAAAAAAAAAAAACAAACAAAGGAACTGAGTTGTTCGTCCATCGTCAAGCCTCCAGAATTTGCTTTAATTACGTTCGATGTGAGAAGAATTGATTGCCCGAGTGACGAATCCAGATCGCAATTCTTGTTCTCGATAAGATGCAAAAAATTGTAAAAAAAAAAACGTTTGACAAGAGAAAAGAACAATGAAAAGAAACTTCGATTTTCAAGGAAATCTGTAAAAGCATGCGCGTGGATCTACCAGTGCATTAAAGATTCCAATGCTTAGGCTTACGAACGGATAAAAATGCTATTAATTATGCCACGGAAAGTATGAAAAAAAAAGGACCTTAACGTATCAATTAATATTTATTCTAGTTTTTAAATGTTTAAGTAAGTGGGAGTATAGCGCTTTAAAACAAAAACAAACAAATCATGAATCAAGATAAAATGAAGGGAAAAAAAGGAACAACATCTTCGCCACTCGTGACACTCGAAATATATGGGATAATAATTGTAGCACGTGGACTTCATCGTCGATATAAAATTAGGTAATGGCGTTTTAGATACGATTGTAGTAAGAATTTAACGAAAACAAAGAACGAGAAAAATTGACATCAAACAAGGCTTAAAAACACACACAGAGAAAACAATAACAACAATAAAGTCAAGAGATAAAAGAAGGAACAAAAATTCGTATAAAGGAAGAGAAACACAACAAGAAAAAAACAATGGCAAAAAACAATGCAATTCGTTTCATGTCACAGAATATCCGGTACACGTTTTGCAATTCGATTGGTACCAAATATTGTATAATAATATTAATAATATTAATAATAATAATGATGAATAATGATAATAGCCTGCTCGAGTTAGCCAAGATTTAAGAGTGAAGAGAGAATGAAAGAAAGAACGAAAACAGAGGTAAAATGCAAGACCACGATTAAAGGGAGAGCTTATCGAGGAAAGAAGCAAGATTGTGTGAATTTTAGCCATTGGTTTAAGCTCTAAGGACGACAAGCATCGACCTCTCGATAAACGTGAACAAGAGAAAATTGAATGAATTTATTAATCGAAGTAAACGAGAGTAACAATGAATGGAAAACAATAAGAGCGACGTGTAGTAATGAAAGATTGAAAAAATGAATCATGTTGTTATAGAGGGTAAAAGGAACCAAAATGTCTGATCCTGCAAAAAAATGAAAAAGAAAAAAAGCAAAAAATATAATTAATTAGTGTCTTACGAATCATACAAGTTGAACTGGAACGAGGCCATACAGAGCTATTAGTTTGTAAGTTAATCTATCATATTTGTATAAAAAATATGTTCTTATAAAACGCCCCTCGAGAACGCTCGTTAACGCGCAGTTGGTGATATCGAAATTTCGTACACGCGTTTATGTATGTCTGTATGTTTGTTTGTGTGAGAGAGAGTGTGTATAAAAATCCGTTTAATTATCTTCTTAGAATAAGCATTATAATTTTGCTCGTAGTACGTGAAATAAAATCCCACGTTCGTGGTGGACGATTCGTCGATGATAAAACCGCGGATATTTCCCTACGACTTGAACACGAAGACAGAGGAAAGGGTCTATTTGTAAATATCTAATTAAACATTTCATTCGTAAGATCGATCGACGAGGAGCTTTGACAGAGCGAACGAAAGAAAGAAACAACAAAACAAAGTAGAATTGTTTAAGTTTAATGGAATCTTGACAACACGTCAGTCTTCAAAAAACGATGGAACTTTTATCAAGCATTGTGTTTCTGGCTCGATTGCGAGAGATTGAATTTGTTTCTTTTTTTTTATGTTGTAATTAAATGTTTATAGATGGTTTTTTGTTAGCTAATTTTGGCCCATACGAATCGTGTGTTTCGTTGCTATCGTTGGAATTTAACACAGTGTGAATTTACAAAATGAAAAAAGTATGTGAAACAATTATTCTGAAAGATTGAATTCGCGAGGTTGAAATGAGACAAGTTCTGATTTGCAATTGCATTGTTCTATGTTAGATTGTATCGAGCGATAATTAATCGAGGATAAAAATTACTCTGACTTTTCATAGTGAGCTGAGGAAAATACTTCATTGAAATTTATAACGAAAAGCACAATACTGATCAAAAAAAGTAAACAAACAAAGGAAACAGAAAACAAAATAAGACAGAAACGATATTAGAACGTATGCAACGCCCTCTTTCTCCTAAATCGTGATATAAGAGAAACAAAAAATTTATATTTGTATGTATACAATGTGCGAATCGAGAATTCACTGGCAAAATTTACACACGAGACAGGAAGAAGAAGAAGAAAAAAAATTGTATCATCGAAGTCCGAGTGATTCTTGAGAAATTTATGAAGTAAACAAATGTTTGGACGTAGCTTTTGAGATTTGAATTTTCGTCGATTTTGGATTTTTTTTCTTCGTTTTCATCTCGTGAGATTCTTCACAATGTGTGTAATTAGTAAATTGTGTTTTTAATTATGTTCGTTCCAATCATGTGCAGCTAATAGTAAAAGGGCGTCTTGTTCGTTGGTGATAAAAAAAACACAAAAATTACAAAGAAATCAGAACGTAAAGAAGAAAAAGAAACCCCGAGGCGATGCGAGAGACGCATTATTCGTATTGGCACCTAAGTACTATTATATTACTATGACTTTAAGCTACTGTCGTCCCATGAATTATAAGCAAAACAAACAAAATGAAACAGAACATACGTGTCGATAACAATAATAATAAGCTATGTTTAAAATAACGATTTAATGCACGAAGGTGTGTCAAGAAAATATCAGCTTTAAAAAAACGTGACAACTAGAAGAAGAAGATGAAGGAAGATAACAAAAATGACCCGAACACCGAGAATAGAAAGCAAATGATTAATGATAAATCGGCGGTGGTGCAGTGGTCGTCCCTCTTAACTAAAAAAGAAAAACAAAGCGCGCCGCCAATTAATTAATTTATTACTTATAATTGAATTTTAACGTATGATAACAAATAATGATAATAACTTGTAAGAATTATGATAATTCGTAAAATTTAATTGTTTATCTATCACGCGTGTGTGTGTGTGTCGCGCCACGATATCGTCGTATTATAGAATATATATATTATAATATTATAATAATAATATGATATTATAATAATATGTAATAATATTATAATATTATAATTATAATATTATAATAATATGTAATAATAATATAATATTATAATATATAATAATAATACAATATTATAATAATATATAATAATATATTATATAATATAATATTATTAATTATATAATATATTATATAATATAATATTATTAATTATATAAAATATTATAATATTATAATATTAGGTGTACATATAAATTCCTGCCATTTCACAAAAGCAGCGCCACCAGGAAGTTATCGTTGAAACTGTCAGCTGTAAACTGTCATTATCGCGCGGTTGGACATCTCAACATCATGACCATAAAATATATGAGTCGAATAAGGGTCATCTGCGGGAACTTTTAATTTACTTCTTCAATTTGAAGAAATCTGCAGCTGAGATGCGTCGATTGCTTATAGAAACATAGGATGAAGCTAGCTTAAGTGAAAGAAGATGTGAGTGGTATCACAAATTTAAGAACAACGATTTTGTTCGTAAGCTGAAGTCCGGAAGTGTACGAAGACGCGGAATTGAATCAATTGAATCATGAACAAGCAATTTCACATCGGTTGCAATCATTACAAATGATTCAAAACAAGGAAAATAAGTTTCCTATGAGCTGACGTCGAGACACGTTGAACGTCGATTTTTGACATGTGAAACTCTGCTTGCCAAGCATAAACGAAAGAGCTTTCTGCACTCTATAGTCACCGGTGATGAGTCGTGGATACATTATGATAATCCAAAAAGAAGGAAATCATGGGGACCACCTGGTCCCAGATCAACATCTACACCCAGTCAAAATATCCATGGGAAAAATCTCTTATTGTGTATTTGATGGGATGAGCTTGGTGTCGTGTATTATGAGTTGCTCAAACCCAACGAAACTATTTCTGGGATTGTCTACTGAACACAATTAATGAGATTGAGTCGAGTGCTCAAAGAAAACCCCGGACATTACTACTCCAGACACGACAAAACCATTCTCCTGCATGATAATGCTTATCCATATGTCTGGGCGTCGATCAAAAACTATCTGGAAATGCTCAATTAGAAAGTTTTACCCCATCCACCCATGTTCACCAAACCTTGCCCCTTCTGATTTCCACTTATTTCAATCNNNNCCCCTTCTGATTTCCACTTATTTCAATCTATGGCACATGGTCTGTCTAACCAACACTTCACATCATATGAAAATACCAAAAATTGAAGTGATTCGTGGATAAACTCAAAAAATGAAGATTTCTTTCGTCTCGGTACACGTATGCTGTCAGAAAGATGGCAAAAAGTAGTGGCAAGCTATGGCCAGTACTTTGAATGAAATATTAAGTTCCCTTTTTCACAATAAATGTCCAATTTTGCATCAAATGCATTTTTGCATTCTGTAAAAAACTATCTGGAAATGCTCAATTAGAAAGTTTTACCCCATCCACCCATGTTCACCAAACCTTGCCCCTTCTGATTTCCACTTATTTCAATCTATGGC
>JAPYZT010002293.1:0-16251 GCA_030522965.1 Tryphoninae sp. A BG-2022a
ATAGCTGAAAATATACCTTATTATGTCCAAAAAAACTTCAAAACTTTCTATCGAGTACTTTCTTTTAAAAAAAATCGCGAAAATCTCCTAATTTTCCATGGATTACACTGGTATAGCCCCTTAAAAGGATGCATCAATTTTTTTATAGGTCGAGGCATTTTGAAGGTTTAAAGGACAACTTTGTTTTTTAACCCTTAGTAGTCACACTTACAATTAGTTAGAATCACGCTATAGTCATACGGGTCCATGGGACCGAGACGTTTTTAAATTGTTATGAATAATGAAGTAATGCATTGAGCGATATGAAAAAATTATGAGATATAATTTGAATCTTGTTTAATACAAGGATATTGATGAGAAATCAAAAATTATATTTTAAATATGCAACACAACTCGTGAAAAATGACTTTTTTTTTACAAAAATTGCGGTAACTCTTGTAATTGTTGACAAAAAAAGTTTTTATAATCTGAAAACAATGTATTCTGAAATAGACATAGCGGTTTCTGTGGACTTTTCAAAAAGTATATTTATTTCATCCAATTCAGGTGCGATTTAGAAGGAAAAAAATGAAATGGAAATCCGACTAACGGTTCCACTCAAAATCTATCTTCTCGGTACTGAAGTTGAAGATCCTAACAATCGTTAGATGGCGCCACAAAACCCAATTGATGAATTTTAGTTAGCAGTGTTCCAGGTCAAAAAAGGGCCTCGGTCCTGTGGACCCAATATAACTATTAAAGGTTAAATAGAATGTTATAATTGTATAGCAAAATATGGTAGACAATCGAATCCTGAGTAAAAAAGCATCGATTTTTATTAGCCCTAAACCTAATAGCTAACGAGTAATTTCACTTTTTAATTTCACAATTTTCTCCCCATAAAAAAACAAAGTTTTCCTTCAAATCTTCGAAACGTCTCAACCTATTATATACAAAAATATTGATGCACTACGTAGTGCATCCTTTTAAACTATGTAACTTTTGTACATAACATTTTTTCCTGCAACGTATACTTTGAAAGTTATAACGGCGCACACATTGCATGGACCACCCTGTATATACGTCCGTTGCAAATCGCTATTGTCGGAGCTTACTTCTTCCCTTTTTGTCATCTCTTTGATCATCGTTTCGCTCCGAGTATTTTCTACCACAAATACTAGACGAGCCGTGTACATGGACTTCAGTTAATTGGAGTCGAATTTACGATTTCGTTAATTCTTGTTCAATGTTGAAATTTGATTGTAATTATATAATCAAATTCATATAATCAACTATATTAATAGTATCTTCGATTTTACTTGATCTTAATAATTAATATAATCAATTATATTAATAGTATCTTCGATTTTACTTGATCTTAATGAAACAATGAAACGTAGAGACTAAGAAATATTATGGAAATGTAACATACCAAATGGTTTAAAGATAAAATTGGATAATTTCATTTTATTCACGATAAGATAAAATAGGTAGGAAATAAATCTTTTTCGAGGGGTGTAGAAACAATACCAAGTGTAGAAGTATGAAATCGGAATTTCCCTATAGATAGTGTTAGCCATCACTTCCGGAACCGTACAACCGCTTCCGCAGCGCTATCATCTCCCTCTAAAAGCTGACGAAGATTTTCAACCCACAACAAACCAAGTTCCATACACCGGTATATTTTTCTATAACCTTAAATATGTCGATTTTTGCGCCTACGAACTACGATTTGTGAACAGCATTGGTTTTTTTGTTATCGCTTGAAAAAAACTGCTGAAGAATCGCATCGAACACTTGTCGAAGCTTACGGTGAACATGCTCTTGGTAAAACACAGTGTTTCGAGTGGTTCAAAAAATTCAAAAGTCGGAATTTTTACGTGGGAAACGAAGAGCATGGGAAATCATCAAAAAAGTTCGCAGGCAACGAATTGTAAGCCAAACTCAGCAAGAACTCGCTGATCAATTGAACGTGACGTAGAAGGCTGTCTTCATTCGTTTGAAATATTTTTTATCATTTTTAAACAACAGACGCATAATTTTTCCAAAAAATTGCGTTTTCATACTTCTACACATGGTTCATACCGTTTAAAGAAATCAGCGTAGGAAATATATCTTCGGACTTTCGTGTCTACATCGAAGAAATTGTTTGAAGATATCGGATCACTTACCATACTCGTTCGGTATGATGTCAGGATCGATGTCATCAACCGCCTGTTTCGTTTGAGGATGAACCGGTGTCGTCGAGCCGGCATTTGGTGGCTCGCAGACGATGGGTGCGTGTTTCGGACTTCCACCGTGTCTACCCACGTGCTTCCGGTACAGAGCAGCCAAAATTCCAGCAACGGCGAGTGCCAAAAGTGTCGCAGTCGCTGCTAGCCCAAGTAGCAACGGACTCAAAACAGACGCGTTTGTATTTCCTAATCCAACGAAACACATGAGAAAGAAAACTAGGAATCATTTTTTAAATTCTTCGGATTTGAAAATTAATCGAGAAATTTAGCAAACGAATTGAACAAATTTAGCATCCAAAATCTTTCCAAATTTTCGAAAGATTTCAAAAAAATCAAAATTTTTCTATAAAAAAGTAATAAATAAATTGGGAAGATACCAACGTATTAGCAAGTAAAGTCATACGCCAAGTGTTTCGTTTCAGCCAGCTTGCTTTGTATTAAAATAAAAAGAATTAGAAAAAGTGAAAATATAACAAGAGAAACGAAGAGGGAAAAGCGTAAAGTGTGGTTTACAGAAAATTATATCACTACTTTGGTAAATATATATATATATATATATATATATATATATACGAGTTGTTATACGAGTCCATATATATATATATATATATATATATATATATATATATATATATGGACTCGTATAACAGGTTGACCTCAGTTATATACGTAAGTCGTAACTTAGGAGAGTAATATATATCCGAGGAGTGCCCGAAATTCAGCGAGGCTATAAACTAAGTCTCTCGTCTCCTCGTTATCCACGTGGCACATTATCTCTATTCTGTTTCAGTTTTGGGCTTCCCACGAGCAGCGAGTAGCTACAACCGTAGCTCAATCTCCCTATCTCTGTCTATGTTCATGACATGTGTAGAGGGTGCTGCTCGCTTCTCGTTTTCCTTGGTCAGCTCTCACTCCTAGTGGTCTCATCGTGAGGTAAGTACAGCCATTTGGATCGTTTCACACTAGCCATAAGGGTAGTGTGCACCCACATACAAACCAACCAACCCACACATACATACATATATACATGGACCTCGGGTCAGAGATAGTATGCAGGGAGACTACAGGAACAACTGCACCTCGATATCGTTCCTCGGTGGTCGTGTACCCGGAGCTTAATAAGCACGACAATAATTAACGAAGCTATGTCTATTACGCAGCTATTACGGTCTCACGGGGAGTCGACGTTATATATAAATAGATGTGTGTCCTGTTGCACGACCACAATATGCTTTGAATATCTCTTGGTCAGCGAGGTGATGTGCATGCAAGTTCCAGCTTCCGCTTCAACACCCCTCTGGTATTTGCGATAATATTTGTTGCTTCCTAATATGTATATATACATATATACACATGTATATATACATATATGCATTTATGTGTGTAAGACACATAGCACTGCGTTTGCGCAGCTCATAGTTTATACCGGATCCATCTACGAATGTACAGTGTACACCGGGAATATAATTACGTCAACTAGCTCATACCCTCCAAGCTATCCATAGTCTACGTGCAATCATATATATCGTTCAGACTATGGTAGAATACGCATTCGAGGTCGAAGCTGGGATCTATATATGGTGCGTTGAAGCTATGTGACCTCTATACAATCACCACTGTCGTCATTGTTTTACAAACTACTCGCTTCGTGAGGGTACAGATCGATCACCCCTTTTATGTCGTAGGAAAGCGTACGCAGCTTTCGCATATTCTACTTTCACTGTCGGGCTGCTTCGTAGGTTATAGACGTCTCGACATCTTGGGTACAACTATGTGGCTGTCTACCTCGTAGTTTCTCTAGATTCGTTTATGTCACCACAACCACTGGGGTAGCTCTCAAACATTTTTTCTCACTGATGTTAACAGGAAAAATTTTATATAATTTTTTATATCATTTTATTATTTGATTTCGTTAATTTAGAGTAGGAATAGATTAGAAAATTGGTTGTGTTCAATTGTCAAATTTATGAATGATTTATATACAAAGAATTGAAATAATTGTTTTAATAATTCTTTATAATTAATGCCTTTGTTGTATGATTTTGCAATTGCTCATAATAAACTGTATATGTTTTAGGTTCACGTTTTTCAATCGTAAGTTGAAATCGAAAAGGGTTTTTATCGTAATGACGTTCCAACGTGAGCCGTGTATTTCTCGCCAGATTTACGATCGCGTCATTGGAACGCTCGATTTTATTATGCGCTTGGAATTTAAAGCCGAGGGACAAATATTTCAAAGTACCAGAGACCATACGTGTTATCGATCGTTTTACAACGTTAGATTCTTTTTTTTTCCCATTACCTCATGAACGCTCGATTGGATTACGAGTGTTAATCCACTTGCGTACCGTACGAGGGTCTCCTTTTCAAACCACACGAGCGTATAATGCACTTGAGTTAATAGAAAGTAGAGTTCTGTTATTAAGCGTTTAAAAATGCGGCTAGGTTGTAATTTGCCAATAATAGAGGTATTTACTGGAAAACGTGGTTCCACGTTTTATGGTTGGGCAATACGGAGCCATTCTCATGGTGAGAGAATATTTCGTTCGTGGCGTGATTGATTATCGATAGTAGACGATATATCTATCATCGATGGGGAGAATAATTAAACGTCCAATCGTCAGAGCTTTCACATTATCAGGAACAAAAAGGTTTGAGCTTAGTAGGAGGGAAAAAAAATGGTCGTGGAGGGAATTTCGAGGGTGAGCGAGAAAAATGATATGATCGAGAGGTCGGGTTCGTTGGCGTATAGCACTTGATCATCCCTCGCGAGATACAGAAAAGATAGCGATAAACGAGCGCGTTCACCAAATCATGCGGCATCGCAGCCATAGAGGAAGAAAAACCGCTCGATCCCCGAGAATATAGGGAATTTGAGTGAGTGAATGAACGCGAGGGGAAGCTGAGCTCTCCCAAGAGCGTCCCCAATAACCGAATCTCAATCTACACAAACGGGACTATAGAAACACTGTAAAGGTACTTTATATACGGGAAAACGCACATCTCGGCAAAAATGCTTTTATCGTGATTTTGTGTTGGAAACTGTTTTTGTAACTATTTTTTATCGAGACTCGATAAACGCTTGGTTTTTGGAAAATTGTTACGTGATAGGAAAATTGAAATTTTTCAAGTTTTATCGACGTTTGACTGGGTAGTTTTCTGATTGGATAGAGATATAAACCGTTTAAAAGGAATAAGTAAATTAGATTTGATTTTTATTATTGAATTTGCAAAAATGTGAAAATATTGAACTTTTAATGGATTGTGACGTTACTTCTCTTGGATGGATTTTGATATAACATAAATTGTTTAAAAGCTGATGCAGGGATTGAGAAAGTGGCGTTAGGTTCATTCTGGTATGCAAATTTTTGGAGCTATGATAATATTTTGAAAAACACGAATAACATTTTCACCGATGACAATAATTTTCATTGGCTCCACTTTTTAGATTTGTTAAAAGTCAAAAAATAATCGTGACTGCGTAAAAAAATTATATGAACTTTTTAATCAGAAGAGAAATCAAAGTCAGATATAGCTTCTTTGCCCCCTTTTGAGATTAAAATTTTCAAGGCAAACAATAAATTTTCCATCCGTTTCAATGACAACCAAACAATTCATTGTTATCACTATTCAAGGGAGATCAATTTTCATGCGATTTCAATTCATAATATCGAATTTTTGAGATTTTCGATATATCACATCCGACCTAATTGAGATATCGAAATGCACCTAGCCTCGTTCTCCGAATATACTTGCAGGTGACAAGTAACAATCGATAGAAATGTTGTTATTTAAAAATTATCAACAAATCATCGAAAAGTCAGAACAATTGTTTTTTCACTTTTGCGAACATTTGAACAAAGTTTAAAAATTTGAAATTTATGAAGTTTGTTCACGGACTCTTATTTTTCAATTACTATAATTTGTCTGAAATTTTGAAATGTTTCAATCGAATGTAAAATTTATGAAGTTTGTTCACGGATTCTTATTTTTCAATAACTATAATTAGTTTGAAATTTTTGAAATGTTTCAATCGAATGTAAAATTTATGAAGTTTGTTCACGGATTCTTATTTTTCAATAACTATAATTTGTCTGAAATTTTGAAATGTTTCAATCGAATGATAACAGCAGATCGTAAATTTCCTAATAAAAATGCCTAATACTCAAAATCCTCGAACACTTCGACGAACAGTTCTATACGATAGTAATATCTTTTTTTCGCAGGTGTACGACGTTATTCAGCTTTTTGCCTCCGAATTTTCGAGGCAATAGCGAGATTTTTGTGAAAGAATCTGGAAAATTCATGGATCCTTTCACATTTCGGGATAAGAATCTATGCTTTACCATTTCGATTTGACTGAACAAATCGAAGGTAAAAGTCAGGACGAGGAAAAGTGTGGCCTGTGACAAAACTACTCTTAATCTTCGTACGACTCTATCTCTTTGGATAGCGGGCGGCGAGAGGTTGGAAAGGGGGTCAGGGGTCGTCTTTATTCTATGGTTTGTTGGAAAAGCGACGGCTTTTCGAGAGCCCAACTCAATGCCGATGTGCGATCGCAGGGGTTCGCAAGAGAGCGCGTGCAAGCGCCCGAGCAATTCGCCCTAAATCGAGGCCAATCCCGCGGAAACCCGGAACCAATTTCGAAAGAATTGCATTCTAAAACCATCCGCGTAGATGTTCTTGGCTACATGTATATATATATACTGTGTGTGTATAGGTTTATATGAATTTATATGTGTAGAGAAGTTCGTGGAGCAAGAAGCTACTCGTGAGAGCTGAGCTGATAGCCAGCGAGGGAAAGAGAGAGAGAGAGGAAGAGTGTGAGAGAGAGAGACTCTTCTCGTATATGGACACAGAGGGTAGATTGAAGTAGTCGAGAAGTCGATACAGGAAAACGGTCCTAACTCTTTCCATACTCGCTTTTCCACATATACGTCTTTTTCCAAGGATAGTAGTTGCGTTTGCATTCATAGGGTGAATTTTTCTTCTCTCAAAGGACGTTACGTCAGTCTCTTTGCTCTTCCACCCTCTTTCCTTCTTTCCCCTCCACAGTATTCATAGAAATACTGCACAAAATCATGTTTACCAGACGTCCAAGCCGGCAAACAGAACTTACTAGCAACTTCGTTTTTCCAATCTCACCATGACGTATTCTCTTTCTCTTCAATCTCGCGCATGTTCATACTTTTATTCTTGTCCATGCTTCTTATTTATTTTGGACATGGAAAGTGAGAAGATTTTGCCGGAACGTTGATGAAATGAAAATCGAGAGAAAAACAAACATTTCACGATGTATTTTTTGTTCCATTCAGCTTTCATTGAATTGTCTCTGTAGGTCTCGGGAAAGAGAGATTTTTCACCACTCTACGAAATCAGAGGAAACTTGGGTTTTGAAAAGGTGCCGGAACTCTCCTTTTTTGCACGTTACGACTCTCATACTCCCTCATCCTTCTCTTTCTCTCCGTCTGTCTCCATCATTATACACGTCAGGCTGGAGTTGAGCAAAAAAGTATTTTCATCGTCGTGGCGTTTTCTATTCTGGTGATTTCTCACAGAGACCAGCCGAGCAGTACCTTCTGTGACTGTTTTGTATGAGACCGACCTTTTTGCATCTCACCCTTCGTTACATCCTTTCCATATCTATGTGCAAGCATTATCTTTCTTTGGAATCCGTGACCCATATCCGTCTGTTTGCGAAGCATTACAAATAATAAAACAATATGGCGACCAGTACTCGAAACAATCTCTAAATTTCCAACAGAAAATTATTCATTAAGATAATTAAAAACGACTTTATACACAATTACAGGCAACTTTCAAAATTATATAGAAAAATAATTTGCTTAATTTATTTAAACATTTAGTTTATAAAGATGAGATATTTGAGAATACGTTGCAATGAAAAATCTGAAATATCGAAGATATTGATATTATCACTAGATGATCTTCTTTCCACTAAATTAAACAAGTCGTAGAACGTTCGACATTATCATCACCCGGAAAATTGCCGTCTCGTGATGAGCGAACGAGCAAAGCGTCGAATGACGAAAAGAAAAAGTGCGAGATCGGTGGAGTCGAGGGAAAAAATCACGCCAGCAAATTGCCACGGATGAAAAAGTGTTACAGGGAAGAAAAAGCTTTCGAGAACTGGAACGTGGCCGAGCGAAAGACGTGATGGATGACCGTTCGAGGGCGAATATTGACGATTGAAAGTGCGCAAACGCACACACAAAAACACAGTTATCAACAAAAGTAGGTCATTTATCAAAATCGAAAATGAAACAAAACAATAAATTGTTATAAAATAATAATAATAATAAATTCGTCATAATAATAATAATAATAATAATAATAATAATTTCGTCATCGATTATAACAATAATAACAATATTAATTCCATTTACAGGTTTCAGATCGTATTCAATATTATCCTCGCGTCTTACACGCAAATTTCGGATTCAAAATGGAGTTCTCGTGGGAATTACGTGATTTTGGTATCCGGGCTGCTCGCGTTTCGACGAATATAAATAATACAAGGAAAAGATTCCGGAGTCATCGAAATCCGGGCACGAGGTAAATTCACATCCAGCATTCGAACTGCCTTCTCCTGTCATTGGCATGAAAAAGCCAACTACCTTCCTGGCAAATAAGGGAGTAACCTACGGGTTGCTCGCACACATGCGCGCGCACATACATACATATACACACATACATACATATATGTAACGTAATAGTCCAAGAGTGTGATGTGCTCTTCAAGGCTTATTCGACCTTCTCGTCAAATCAATATTTGCCCTTCGCAATCGTACAGGGTAGCTTTCAACCGACCCACCTGCGACTGCGGTTATACCACATATCTATAAATACGTATATCTCTCCGAATCTCGCACGAAGGTGTGAAAACGATGGAAAGAGAGATGGTCAATATGTGGAAAAGCTTTAAGCGATACGTGGTGTGTATGGTTGGATCGAAGCCTCGAAAAGGGACGGTTGCGATGCGCGTATATCATCCGGCGAGGAGACGAATCGGTGTTACCATTCCATGAAATGCTTTTGGAAAATGGTACGAGAGGTGGGCGAGACAGAAATTGAACGATGTCACACTTGGTCCTGATAGCGGTCGCGCCGTGATATGCGGTTGGATCTCGCGTATCTCACGTGGACTGTGAAGGGACTTATTGAATGGTCATATATGCTTTCGAATACATGTATACGTATACATGCGTGTATATGTATTTAGTGTGTATGTATATGGAAGTGAATGAAAGGGAATGGGAATGCTGAGAGTCGACGACGGGATCGGTTCGCGCGACCGCGTTGAAAATCGCGCCGGTAAACTGAATTAACCTCCGTTGTTGACCCGCAATCCCGTATGTTACCAATGACTTTCCATTATGTAGTCCCGGTGCAGCCTCACGAGTCCATTATAGTCGGGATTCGCGCCGGCTTTCGGCTACGTACGTCTGCACACACACACACCCGAATATATATATATATATATATATATATATATATATATATATAAGTATGTATGTATGTATGTATGTACGTGTGTATGTGTGTGATAACTATGAACATCTACATATGCCTTCTGGTGTTGCTGATACCGAGACTGCGTGAATGTTCAACGAAGGGTGTAGGAGCTTAAGCTCTTGCATTGAGAGAGACAGAGAGTGAGAGAGAGAGAAAGAGGAGAGATATGTATGTGTAGGTATGGAAGAGATGGTACGCGACGACGAAGTCTACCTCCCAGGCACGAACGCTAGATATTACACGCATCTATATCCTCACACGTGGCTGATAATATTTAAATTTATGCATTCGTACATTTAAATTTATACATCCGTGCATAGCCAAAGTACGAATTCATAGTTATTATTATTATTAATGGTATTACCATTTTGGGTATTATTATTCGAGCTGACAAAGTTTCTGAAGAGCTTCTTAAAGAACAATTATTTAACTGGACGCGGATTCTGTCGATGGAGATTTTGACGTTGTTGAATCGAGTCGATGGTTTACTGTTGAGTGATTTTATTTTTTGGAATTGTGCAGATCGGGCTGGATGTTATTTTATTTATTGAAAAGTTATTCTTAACATTGTCGAAATATCGATTTTTATGAATTCATTGGACTGTCATCGTGTTTGTTTACCATTCTTCGTGTATTTTCAAGATGCATATTCGAGGATCGATCCATTCGTAACGCTTCCAATATTCTTGAACCCAAAATTCTCTTTTCGTTTCGGATTGATCGTACGAACTACCGAAGTTCTAGGCGATATGTATATATCGTATATTTTCGTGACGTTGATGCACAGCCCACGACCACCATCATGAACAGCAAACTTATTCTTAATGACGTTGAATCATCGATTTTTAAGAATTGATCTGACTGTTATCATGTTTGTTTAAACCATTGTTCGTGTATTTTCAAGATACATATTCGAGGATCGATCCATTCGTAACGTTTCCAATATTCTTGAACCCACAATTTTCTTTTTGTTTCGGATCGATCGTACGAACTACCGAAGTTCTAAGCGAAACGTATATATCGTATATTTTCGTGATATTGACGCAGAGCCCACGACCACCATCATGAGCAGTAGGACCGGAGCAGCGGTAGCATACAAAATCACAATCTGAATGGTCGCTCGTTGATCGAGAGTAATCTGTTTTGTTAATTGCAAGCTCCGCAGAGTCCGATAGTTGCGGTTGCGTCGCGCTGCGTTCAGCACTAGTACGTCCTGGGGACACCAACCTCATGCCGCATCTCTCTGCTGCTGCTGTTGCTGCTGCTCTCAACCACTACTCGCACCAGTTTCCCAATCGGTTCAAAGTGTGTGCTAGCGTCCGTATGTTCTCTCGTCGCGTCCCTTCGCCACTTTACCTCGACGGAGAAACTTCCCCCGCGACTGAGCAGCCATTGACCGTGTGTATGTGTGTCCGGCGGGGGGGGGAGGAGGGGGCGGTTAACCGAGTAATTGCAATACTGACGCGTCCGTTCCGACTATTTGTGCAATTGCGATTATACCCCGGTTCGAAACTGCGACCTTGCTGGCTGTTCTGTACAACGCTTACCTGTATTCTCTATTGGGCAATAAAGTCAGTCCGGTGTTACACGCGTTTCGTCACTATCGGACATTCCAAGACGGCGAACGTGTCAAATGATTTATTTTCCAAACTTTTTTTTTCACTGAATCCAACGAGATTGTAAAATTGTAGGTAATAATATACACCGGATTAAAATTGTATTAATTCAATAGTTTGAAGTTAGAGAAATATGATCTATGCTGTTTTTATACGTCATTCTTGGGTAATTAAAATTTTAGCATTCATTTTTAAGCGACCAGCCAGAATTTAATTTAAACAATTTTTTTCCTTCTTAATTTTTGTTATTAGACAGAAGAGAGAGAGAGAGAGAGAGAGAGAGAGAGAGAGAGAGAGAGAGAGAGAGAGAGAGAGATTGACTTTAATCACGTCCAATTGCGATATCAAATAACAGCAACAAATTCGGCCGACAATATGACGCCAAATCTTTACATGTAGCAAATTGGACGAAGTAATTCATATATCGTTGGTTCGCAAAAATGCGCACGGTAGCCACGTGAATTGGCGATACGTCAAATCCAACAAAAAAATCTGCAGTGTAAACGTAGTGGTCATTTTTTCCCTTTCACAAAAAAAAAGAATTAAAAAAAAAAACAAAAAACACAACAAAAGTCTACCAACGTATTTTGTTTTATTCGCGAGTGCAAGGGATGCAAAGATTAAAAACGATTCGACCGTCATTACCAGCTTCGAGTAAATAAACCGAAATGAATTTATCGGCGGGAAGTCCGGGGGGTAGGGCTCTGGTATGTGCATCGTTCGGAAAACACTGTGAATTGGCTTTTTCCAGGGCAAGTTTTTGACACGGCCATCGAGCTATTTATTGTCCTATATTATTGACAGTTTTGTACAAGTACCAGCGTTTCGGGTTCGTTCACAAGCGTGCACAAATCAACGCGGGGTGATTTTTCATCCGGCACACCGACACGACAGCAGCCCCATGCCCGATCGTTAAATATCGATATATCGTTGTGCGTGTTTCGACCGATTTTTCTTTTTTTCACCCCTCCTACCAACCCTCACTCTAGCCACCTATTTTTCGCCCCTCTTTCTCGTTTTCATCCAGCTCCATACCACTAGTTGTTATTTTTTTTTCTACGTATCCGAGCAAATATGGCGTCACTAATCGCACAGGATCAACGCACCGTGTTCCCCACAGTCATGCGAACGCCCCGAATTCAATAAAGAAAAGAAAGCGTTCCGGAGTTCGTTGGCAATTGAAAAACTGATGAAAACGGAAACTCATTCTCGAATAGCTCTTTTCCACTGGCAATTTGTTCGCCGCGCTTGCCACTCTTCGTGCTCCTCGTACTTTCAACGAACACGAAACCACTTGACCCAATTAAATGTCAAGAAAGCTCAGCGAAAGCTTGCGACAAGGCGAGAGGGAACGAGCAGGCGTGAGCAAAGTCAAATAAATGTAATTTGCGTGATTAAAATTGCAATTACAGTGACAAGAACATTCTTCGTACAGCGTGCGATGAAAATATAGTCATGAAGCCTCTTGAGGTAAACGTAAAGAAAAAAAGAGGAGAGAAGAAAATTGGACTAACCGGTCGTGTACATAGCCGCGCCTTTGAGGGTCACCGGTTCAAGAACCGCTGGTTCGCTTCTTCCCTTGGCGTTAATGGCATATAGATATAGCCTGTAGCTCCTTCCGGCGGCCAAACCGGACACTTCGAAGATCGGACCGTTCGCACCAGCAGCGATCGTTCTGTTGCGCAATATCGGACCTTCGCTCTCGTCGTCCACGACCTCGAGCTGATAACTGTGTATCGGCAAACCACCGTCATAACCCTCGATACACCGCACGGTTAAGCCAGAGCCCGACTTGGCCACGTACTCATCGCCCATTTCCAATGGACTGGACATCTCGGTCGCTGTGCAATTGTGCAACGCGTACGGTCGTCCAGCCGCTATAACCTGAAGTTACGTATTTAAAAAAATTATGACACACTTTCATTTATGGAACATCGATATTTTCACACTGTTCATACACGATTCGTTTCATTTTTACGCCGATTTAAAATTCATTGCAATGAACGTTTTCTCTTTTCGAGGAATGGACGGTATTTTGTATTAAAATGTCATCAATTCATTTTATAGCATATCAATAGTCGTGGGTACTTCATTTTTACTCTTTCGTTTTATTTTTTGCATTTATCGAAAATTCCTTTCATACAACATTTCCCTCGGGAAATGAAAAATTGTATATCGTATAAAATTATGTATAAACATTTTTTTCGTCAGTTTCATACAAAAAAGCGTGGATTTTCTATACAAAATTTTCAGTTTTGTGTACGTATCTGGTAAGCTGCCATGCATTCATTTATATACAGCATTTAGGTTTTTGTATCATATTTTTTCGTTTCCTTTCATTTTTGCCTCGAACAAAAATTCTTTGTGAACACACATTTATATGCGAGAAATGATTGATTTCGTTACACGATTGCCAGTAATAGATTCATGGGTCAGTGACATTTTCACCCAACATTCAGCGATTCGTTTCATTTCTGCAGCGACCGAACCAAAAAAACCCAATTTTTTTGGCTAAAGTCGATGAATTTTTATACCCAAACGCTATAAGAATTTACTTTTACAACACATCGGGGCGAACGAGGTTGTTGCTTGAGAAAAAAGAAGTACACCCCTCGAGTACGCTGCTACTCTGAGAGTTCAACGAGAGGTGGAAATACATTCGGAAGAGTCGAGGGGTGAATGGTGGAAGTGAGTGTGTACTACTTTCGTGGATTCGAATGAAAGGCAGGAAGCAGGAAAATAAAAGGAATACTAGAAACGATGAGGAATATTAGAACGGGAGAGAGGGAATTGATCTTGTGTATATACACCTATTTATACATATATATGTATGTAGAGGCTGTACAGAGAGTTAAAAGTATAGGGAAATGTATACTTGCCTGAAAAAGGCAGGGTGTTCGTTGCCTGCCGACCTGGTTGGTAGCCCAGCACGCCACCGTTCCGTAATCCATTTCCGTAGTCGGTGTGTAGTTCAGTCTCGAGCCGTGAAACTGCTGGTACTCTTTCAAACTCTCGGCAGCGGTAGGAGTTCCAACTGCTTGTACGTGAGAGTATCGAGACTGCGGCACCTCGACCAATTCACCGGAGTTGTTGAACGTCCAGTGAAAGGTCAACGGTTGAGGATGACTCTCGACCGCGCACATGAGCGAAACCGTTTCTTGCTTCAGAGCACCTACCACAACCTCACTTTTGCCTTCTTTGCAGACTGGCGTATCTGCAATACAGAATGGAACATCCAGTGGCTAAAAGTTTCCGCTCGAGTTTATTTTCTCTGTCTACGTTGGATCGTACGGTCCAGACCAAGCTACGAATTCCCGTAGACTTTGTGGTCTTTCCCTTTTTTTTAAAAATTTTTTTTTTTACTTCCGACGCATCGTTCAGGAAGTCTTCGCCATGTTACCAGCTATACAAAATTCAGGTGCAGTTTTCGTCGCTGATAAAGTGTCTACGGACATTCGACTTAATTTTACGTAATCTGTTTTATGTTAATTGTGGATTGCGGAATTTTGTTAAGTTTAATTGGGCTCAAAATTAAGCAAATGTCAGACGGTCGGGCTGTCTTGTGATAATTGAGGGCAAAAGTTTGTCGATTGTAAGTGTCGTTATGTTCATCCAGTGATTTTTGTTTTCTCATGGTTCTTCTTCTCTTTTCTGTCACCAACAAGAATCTTGAGGAAACACCATTGCACATTTCGGTATCCTTCATTTTCCAATTGACAATTATCAATATTCTTTTCATTCTTACAATTAGTCGAACTATAGACAATCCGTTTGGCAGCAAGTAGTACGATTAACAATAATGCACCATCGCTTGTTGACAAACTCTGGCGAGAGTGTAAAATAAGATCATGTATCGCGTGCGAACCATACTTCGAATTCTCTCCAGCGTTTCTTCTCCGTGATTCACAAGTACCCGCGAAAGAGCGGTGAAAAATTTAAGCCGGCACTGCTGGAATGCTTAGCAGGGGGATGGATGGGTGAGGAAGCGTGGGGGCCGAGAAGAGACACCGATGATTCTTGAGTGCTCGTGACAGTTTACGGGCTCTCGAGGGTCCTCGGACGAGCGTTGAGGGTGCTAGTAACGCCTGCCACGGTATGTCGAGAACACGTATACGTCTACACTACAGACGCCATACGGCCAAACCAGCCTGAACATGTGTTCTCGCGCTCGATCTCGTAGATCGAAAACCCCAACGAAGTCTTAGGGTAATGGAATCTCAGTTGTGTGTTGATCGGTGTGTATTTTTTTTCACCCTTTCAACATCTTGACGCGACTATAAATCTGCTTGACGTATGGTAATCAAATTGAACATGCGAAAGGGGTCCCATCAGTTTTAAGTGGAAACAAGTGTGGTAGGAGAGAAGAAATTCTCAATATGGATTATACGTGTGTGTGTGTGTGTGTGTGTGTGGGTGGGTGGGAATCACGTATACGTATAGCATTCGAGCGCTTGGATTCCCCCTCACCTCTCCTCGAATTTCTGTACACGATGGAACTGACGTTGGCAACGATGCGATATTTTTAGTATATGCGGAGAACGGACAGTGGAAAGACTGGATTATTGGATTCCTCTAATGATTGCCCTCGTTTGTTGAAAAATTTAATGACGCGACTACAAGCTTGCCACTGGCTGCAAACTCCATCTCTATAAACGTGTGAGTGCGCACAAACTTGTGAACACGTTGCAAGCACTTACGACAAATTCCCTTTGATTTGTGACAAAACCGACAATTGATCGGATCGGCAACAAGTATTTGCAAACCTACGCAAACCAAGCCAAACACTCTAAGAATGAAACTAGAAGTATTTGCAAACCTACGCAAATCGAGCCAAACACTCTATCCAACCGTTTGAATTTGTGACGACTTGTTGAGGGTGGCCAAGA
>JAPYZT010002294.1:0-18052 GCA_030522965.1 Tryphoninae sp. A BG-2022a
CCACATGATAAACTGCTTTAAAAATCGAAATGTTTATTACAATATGAGGAATTGTTGCAAACGTAAAACCGAAAGAATTGCAATTTACTGTTAAACTAAGAATCTTACGCATTTTTTCCATAGAACTGATTTTGTAGAGGGCATGGTAACGCACAACTTGGATTGTGACATTTTTTTAAAAAAACGAGTTCCAACGAAGAAAACTCGAAAAAACCGATTTTTATTTGTTTAAACAACTTCCCTGGCTGCAAAACACGGGTTCTGTCGGGGACAAATTGAGGGCATATTCGTGGGGGTCCATACTACCTAGGAAAAAATTGGCTAAGCGCTGGACTCTTAGAATAGAACTTGGTCGAAATTATGTATATTCCGACTGGACTATTATGTCAAATGGGTCAGACGCATCGCGCAATGTTCGCCGTATTCTTAACAATCGTTTTTCACGATTTCCCATAAACATCACAATTACTAAATTCTCAATTCTACAAATTGACGAGTATCGCTAACTTTTATTCTTCGACCAACAAAAATAGAGTGATGTTTTGTATGCAAAATTTTATCATTTAATCGTTGATAGTTTCTTAGAAAACCGCAATTTACTTTCTCCCAGTGTGATCTGAAGTTGGCCTGTAACCGTTTACCACTAAACTTTTACAATTGTGATTTTTGTATTTTTGAACTTTTTCAATTTTTTTTCCGTTTGCTATAATTTGATCGTCGTTGGTTACTAATGTATGCCAAATTTCATCGATTGATCATTGATGGTATCCGAAAAAAACGAGATTCAAAATTGGGCGCAAAAAGTCGTCGGCTATCTTTAGATTAAGTTCGATTAATAAGAATCGATCGAGTCTCGACTCGGCTAGTTGCAGTCGTGAAGTGACTTTCTTCATGCAAAGACACATGCGTCAAAACATGTCCATAATAAGCTTTGCGAGAGAGAAGCGGGATATGCACGAACTACGTGCACAGCCCCGCTCTACTCTACCAATTGCTATTACCGGCTTTCCACGTGTTATTTTCGGATGAATGCCATTTCTGTAATATTGCACATTCAGCAAAGTGCAGGTACTCATTGTTTCAGATTTTTTCGTAGTTTGTCGATGACGCTGGCAGTTTTTTGATTCGGGTCATTGATTTGTCAAAATATGTAAATCTGTAATCAAAATTACCATATGGTAACGAAATCTGTACATTATTTACTTAATTTCGAAGTTCTGCGAGCGCCAGCGTATACGAATCGGTTAATTGTATAACATACTCAAATTTCAGCTCATTCTGTTCATTAGTTTAGAAATGGCATTCGTCCGAAAAATACATGGGCAGCAGGGACAGTAAAGAAGAGCTTTCCCTAATACGTAAATCGTAAGGAAGTCGACGTTTTCAATCGACTAAAGTCGATTGAGAATTTTATATATTTTAATTTGCAAGGAAACTAACTGCACCGTATCGGCAGTATGATACGTTGATAAAAAGAAATCTTTTAACGCATATTGCATGCCGTCTGTAATGTATTTATTTCGACGACTGCTTACCACTAACGTCATCTATAGAAAAATGGCGGGATCAAAGTTTTATACGTAATACATTAGTAAATAACTCGTAAATAAAGAATGTTACTAGTGTTATTTATTTATGTGAAAACTTGGACCCCCATATGCCTGTAGTGACTGTCGACAAAACAGTTCCCTAGAATTACCATTACATCAAATAGGCAACGCCTGGACAAGAATGCTGCCGGTAAAAATCAGCGTCGACAACACTGCAGCGCCAGAATTTGCAGTACCGTCCACGGTCTAGAGTATGCCCTCTAAAGACAAAGACTTACCGTAGTTAAAGTTAATATCAGAGAACATAGATGTACATGGAACAACAGGGCCCGTGTTAACTTTTGGCAAGGAAAATGTAGTTCCACTTATGGGCTGTAGAGCGCGCGGCAACAATAAACTTAGAGTCTATTTTGCACCGTAATATCGAGACTTTTTATGTATGTGTAATATTCCGATTTTTCGAGAAATATTGTATTTTTTAACTATTGAATTTCGAGTTTCCTATTATTTTTATAATATGGAAAAACCATAATAATCTACTACTCGACTTCAGTAATAGGTCATATCGTTAAAGTTTGACATCGTCGTAATTTCGATAGCTGTCATTTGTCCCGCGCGCCCGGCGAATACCTCGATTTTTCTAGACTTTATTCCTGAATTAATTGCTTATTATTCCGGTGAGCTTTTCAATCCAACGTGCTTTATTGATCGCAAAAAACCAATGAATGCAACCATAAGGTTTTTTTACGCGTGTCTTGGCTCCAAGTGCTATAAAAAAATCGATATATGCGAGGATCGGCATCTTAGACTTTTATCTTGGGATCGCTCCAATCACCGAATCTCCTTAAGCGGGAATATTCTTTATTGTGGTTGATCACAATGTCTCATCAAATACTTACTCCACAAATCCTCACTGTACACTGCCATTTAGCAGTGACGCGTATTACTCACCGTTCTTTACTAATACCCGTTTACTCCAAAATCGATTAACTGAACGTTCAGCTGAACGGCATAGTTCAAGAAAGTATGCATTTCTACAAGTGTTGAGGAGGTTGGTTTGGGTCAATCTATACCTTATTCGGAATAAATCGAAATCGTACTATCGTCTCCTTCTGTAATTGGTCATTGAAAAGATCGCCGGTTGAAAACAATGAAGGCTTCTGTTTTCGACCGATATAGTAAAGTGGTTCTTGTACGTTGTCAGCGAATCTTGGAAAAAACAACGGTCAATGTGACTGATGCCAAAAAGACTCTCGTAACTGATCTAGTATTAGAAAATAAAAATATACTGGAAAATAAGAAAACAAATAGCGAAACAATTTTTATGAAATACAAACTTTAGGAAGAAATAACTAAAATACGTTATTTAAACATATGTCTTGCAACTTCCATCACGTCTACACACACCGATGCAACACAATTGTACGTTGAACCAAATTTATTTTAGTTTTGAACCAATTGTACTTTGAACGGTTGGCATCCGGTATTCAAGTCGATCACAGTGATCATTTGGTGATCACAGTGTTTTGGTAGTTGAATACATCGAAAAAATGATCAACTAAGTTTAAATTACGATTAAAGTTAAATTGCGTTGGAGAAAACAGGCCTAAGCGGACCTCGTCAGAGTTTGTCCAGGCTTTTAATATAACTTTAACCCTGTCGTTATGGGTGCTATAATATGCGGCTGCACAATGACTTCGCGGCATGACGTCACTCTGACGGAGTGAACTGCGGTAACGAAAGGGTTAACTGGAAAAGTCGATTCAATCAAATTGCAGGATATAACTCGTGATAAATCAGCACTTCCGATGCAGTTTTCGACAATGAAAAACTTGCAATTATTAAGGCAAAAAATAAGTTCTTTCTTCGTCAAAATCACCACTTTCCTTACGATATTAATAATTTGGTCTATTTGTTTCTTTTATAGATTTAATACGAAATCATAACGCTTGAAAAATAATTCTGCGTAAACATTCTATCACATGGATAAGGACTATGGACAAAGCCTGAACAAAATCTTAAAACGTTCATGAGAGTGTCACGATACGAAGAAGTACCAACGTTTTAAAACATGTATGATAGTAGTGAATATTGAATGAAAAGGTTTTCACAAATTTTGTTTTGGAAAATAAGAACTGCTTAGTTGTGAGCATCTAATATAAATGTAAAGCCTGATTGAAAATTGGCATTGAAAACCGAATGGAAATGATGAATGTTCAGCGTACATCTGTATTAAGATTTCACCTTAAACGTAAGTCCGAATGCTAATGGGAATGTAAAACATCGGCTTGTGTTAAAATTTAGATTTGAACTTAAAAGTTAATCTAAGATATAATCGAACATAGGCTTGAAGCTAGTACGCTTGGGCCTAATTTAATCAGTACAAATTTAGGGCGGTATCAAAACTGTCGCATACGAAAAACCTTTACAAATTACCGTTGAGTTTTATGGGCGCTGGAGTATAAGACTCGTAAAACATAGTCTAGCAGGGTGTTCGTATTTGCAGCACGTGTGATACGCACCCTTTTGGCATTGTTGGTCATCAATGAATTGTATGCACCACTGATGGAAGATGGAAAATATAAAATCTCCTTTATGACGCCATCAAAAATTCGTACAACCATCCGGAATGTGTTGTTAGCATTTCGATAAGATTGAAAAATCTTCTCAGCGGCGTTTGGCAGCATGAGCGCTATTTACATTGCTCCTGAAATTTATGAAGCGCAACAATCTATCGAGCTTCCAAAAGTGCTAGAAATTTCTTGTAGAGGGACAATAACTCTCAGAGCTCACGTTGATTAACCCCTTCTGTCCTTTCAGTTTTTAACACAACTTTACAATGATGTTTTTCTCAAGCCATAAACAATGTACTTTTATTTCATACAAACTATGGTACAAAATTTATACAGAACAACGCATGGTTACCATTCAACTTCTGCTCATCTGTCGGCGTCTGTATGTTTTTTTTAAATTCTTATTTCGTTCAATTATTTCTCTCTTCCCCTTTCTCCCCCTGTTGCTAGTTTTCGGAGACAATCTCCGTCGCGTTTACTCCAGTAGATTTTGAGAATTCTGGAGAAACGTGTTGCACTATTGAAAACACGAAACCAAGAGAACAGAAAAGTAAAAAAATCAAATTAAAGAGACAAACTAGACAATGCTAGAGATTACTCAACGCTACTTAAACTAATCAGTCGACATTAAAAGCGACTATCTCTTTCTGTCACTCTCTCTCTCCCGCTCGCTCCTCTTATTCGTCATTTGACCAGTCCGACTGAAAACAGTTTTTTGTCCAAGCGGCAAGCAACGTAAAAGAAAGCGTTTACAAAATTTCGTGTATCCCAAAACAAAGGAATACTTTTATGAATGTCCCATCGTCTTGCTCAGCGAATATAACAGTAAGGGTTTTTCTCTCTTTTTTTTCTGAATTCCTCGCTCGCTAATCTTGTCGACGATCACTATTTGGTTTGATAAGTCGAATTGTAATAAAATACACACATATACACCCACCCACCCACCCACCCACCCACACACACACACACACACGCGCGCGCCCGTACGTGCACATATATATATAACTTTGGCTAATAGCAATTTAAATCAAAATGTCTCGTGTAAAAGTTTCAAAGTTTGAAGAGGGACGTAAAATGATATTACTTCATTAATTGTACGATCAGATGAAGGTTTTCGAGGCCATTTTTCAGATAATGTATTTTTTTTTAAATTGGAACCTAAATTCGTATTCTACATAAAAAAAAAATAATAATTCATTATCCGAAACATTTTTACACAAAATTTCTCAACTCGACTCGTTAAAATAATTTGCAAAATTCGCAGTTTCCTTTGATTTTCAATAAATTGTTTACCCGAAAACTAAAGCTTTTTAAGAGAAGTCACCAGGGGGTAAAAGATTCTTAAATTTAGATGAAGATTAATTAATTATAAATATAAAGTTTTAATTAAAATACAATTATTTTGGAAAAATGGATTAAAACGTTTTTTAAAATATTCTTTGAGCATTCTTGCCTTAAGAATTCTAGATTCATACATTTTTTTGAGTCCGCGACTTTTCTTTAAAAACTTTAATTTTTGTGTAAAAATTAATGGAAATCTAAAAATTGCTGCATATTTTCCTAATTGCGTTAAAAAATTAAGATGTTTTGAAAAATTGTTTCGAATAAACGTTACTTATTTTATATGTAGAATATGTAGAACCTGTGAAAACGTATACTGGTTCTCATTTAAAGCAAAGACAGTGATGTTAAAATGATATTGAAAATAACTGCCTAAGATCAAACAAGTAATGCCATTTTATATCTCCCTTCAAACCTTGAAACTTTTATATGAAACATTTAAAAAAATGCTATTGTTCAAAGGTATCCTACTGGGAGTTTTTAATACGCCCTGTATATATGTATATACACATATGTATATAAATCTTTGTATAGTCAATGTCGATGTGTTCTCAAGAAATTTTGAGTTTCATGCTCTGAAAATGTTCATGATTTGCCGTTTGTTTGTGTCTACACAAAATTGGTCATTTACGGCGATGTCTATATATTTATTTTCCGTTTTTTTTTTTTGATAAACCTTGGCCTTTCGGAATTTTGTTTTGAAACCTCATAGCCACATTACGAATTTCCCGTTTATTTGCTTTTACTTCATTCTCCTCTTTGTTTCAATATTTTTATATTTTATTATCAGAAATATATCATGAAATGCTATGTCAGCAATTTATAAACTGTAACAAACGATGGTCCGATTAAGATGATATGTTTAATAAATAAAGATATAATACAAAAGGAAAAATCAATGAATCAGATGTTTAGACATCGAGTTTGCTTTAAACAAATGTTTTGTTATGTTGTGCACTAATGCCAAAGTTCTCTCTTTTTTTTTGCTTGGACTGTGTATTTTCGAAGGATGTGAATTTAATTTACAAAATATAGATTTATATTTAAATATATAAAGGGCCGATGCATGATAAAACAATTGTTATGGAACATTATCGATCAGGTCACCTTTTGCGAAGAAACAAACAAAATCGGGTCGTTCCAATCGGGATGTATAGGTTTTCAGCTGATAAGAGCACAAACGTTTTTAAATATATTGAATGGTGTACTATTTGATCTGGGGTACGAAATTGTGCCAACCACCCTTCCATTGTTCGACGACTGTTCCCATTACTTTTCGAGTTGTATTTTGAAAAAGGAGAAGAAAAAAGGATCTCGATGTTACATCCCATTTTCCGAGGTTACATTCGTACCCTTTATGCATACGATATAAATTTGACAATCGACCAACAAACGTTTCTATACAATTTATTAAAAAAAAAACGCTCTTACAAACTCACATTCCCACACACTGCCGAGTACAACAACGTTCTTTCTCTCTCTTTCTTTATGTAATTACAATGCTGTTATTGTAAATTGTAAACAGTAGGGCAGAAGTCTCAATGTCTGCATTGTCACAAAGGCGCTCCAAATTCTGCGGTCAGTTCTCAATCCTACCAACGTCCATTCAAAGCTTTAAGATCGTAACTAATTAAAGCTCGTGCGACTTTTAACGTCGAGGATGAAACAAAGATGTTGAGGAAGATTATGCAAAGTTTTGGTAAAATAGAGAGTGTGGGTGTCCGTGTACGAGAGTGTTAAAACGCATGGCTTATAATAAAAAAGAATTACTTAAATTATAGCAAGAGAACACACGCGAGGCTCAGACTTTACGTTCACAGCCTGACTGAGCGCTCACCACACGATCAATCACACAATGATATTAATTTCTCTTCTCTGTCCAGTCTTCGTCTCGAATAATTTCCACAAGTAAACGGTCAGTTTTGCGGAAGATAGGGCGAATCTTATAAAGCTGCGATTTTCCGCAATCTTTCGTTAGTCGCGATTTTGTTATTTGCATCGGAGGAAGAAAAGCTCATTCTCGAACGATCGTTCGGTTACAATGAATACAAAAAGCAGTAATTCTGCGACAATTACAAGTGGTACTTCGAAGTTCAGTTCCATCTTACCTACGATTTGAGGGTGATCTTGAATTTTGTAATGGGGTTTGATGTCTGCGATCGTACCTGTTTCGATATTCACATTTGATTTCAAAACCCAAGTTAGATTTTGGCTTAATCCAAACATTAACCAAGTAAATGAAGTGAAAACTTTACTTCATTTGGTTTTTACGAGAAACCCAATCTTATACTGGCAATTAAATTTGATTTGTAACTTCGAATAAGCTCCCTTTCCAGCTTAATTCGAAATTCACGTTCGGCCACAATTTTCTATTTAGGTTAAATATGATTTTTAGCCAAAGTCGTAAATGAAGTTCGTACTTTATTTTCTGGATAAATTATAATTGATTCTGAACTAACGTCGAAACTCGAATTCAAAATTGACTTCTGGTGGAACATGATTTAAAAATTTTCTCGGAATCTCGATTCAAAATCAATTAGAGCATTCTACTTATAGATAATTTGGCTCATACGTAAATCCGTTCGAGTGAACTCATACGAGAAGTAAAGTTTGCATTCGAGTACGGAGCTAAGCACCACGCGAATTTCAAAATTTCTGTGAGATCTAATCCCCTCCGACCTGCTTCACATGAAATTTCGTTCTAAGCCTTTTCAATATGGGTTGATGCCCTTAAGTCGCGAACGTCAAAATTTTCATCGAAATCAGATAAACTTTTCTTGACTCGTAGTCCACCAATAAACCTAAGTTTGATCTTGAATCCATGCCGATTATTCTGAACACTTCAATGAATATATGAGATGAGTCGGGGTAGTGCACATTTCTGGACAAATCTTATATAACATAGAACGCGTTTGATGAAAAACTGAGATAATAAAATTGAGAATGGTGCGACGACGACGATGATTTCCTTTCTTTTCACTTTTTCACCGCGAGAGAAGAGAAACACAGCAGAGTGTATTAAATAAACAATAAAAAATAAACACTTTTACAAATGGCGTTGAAGAGATCACACAACTTTATCATCACTTTCTCTACTGAACGAACTGTGTTTATACGGTGGTACGTTTTCTTTGTTTTTCTCCCGCTGTTTATATATCCGTGGGATTAAAATCATTTAAATCAAAGAATCTTTTACATTGTATTATAAACAGGACTGCTGTGCCTAGGCCTGACCTGCAGCCTCGCGAGCGGATGATTCCGACCGTGTTGCTGTTGTTTCTTGCTAGCTGCCTTAGCGACGACACTCGCTACAATTACACTAGGCGAGGGTACCGGTGGTCTGCCTGGTCCCTCGGGGGTCTCTGTTATGAAAATCGGCGGTCCAGGATGGTTGATTGTAATTGGCACTGACCTTCTCGTGAATTCTTGTGTGGCTATTTTCGATCTAGCCGGTGGATGAGCCTCCAACGTTTCCGACGGCTTATCTTTCCCCCTCTCTTTATGCGACCGCATCTGAATTTCTGAACTTCTTTGAACTTCGGGCTTGGTAACTTCGTACTTTCCCACCAACATTTTAACTGACAAATCTTCTATGCTCCCTTGTATTTTTCTTGTTTGTTCCTTGCAATTTAGGTTTGTTCCACTGCCATCTCGCGTGTGTACTGCACTCGTTGAGGAGCGAAGTGTTATCTCACTGTGAGTAATTACCGGTGACGAAGGAAGGCTCCTTATTATTTTAGAATCTCTTCTTGACCAGTGGCCAGCATCAGTTTGTTCGACGTTATTCATTTCGAGACTTCTCTCGAATTTCGTTGATTTAGCCTCAAATTCTTTTTTTAGATTTTTTACGATACCGGATAGATTCCTAGGTCCATCGCACGAAGACGACGACGATGAGGAGGAGGATGAGGAATTTGCCTCCGCCGATGAATCGTCGACAGACAGACAGCGTTTATTAAAGCTTGTTTTGTTTCTAAGATTCTCCAGTACCATTTTATGGTGCTTGACCGATGTACACTGACTCGTGTTTACGACGCACGGACTCGAAGTTTCACTCTCGGAACAAAAAGTTCTGAGCGAAGATGTTAGATTGTCGGCATCGTTTGTGAGAGACGAACATGCTGGCGCACTGGTCGATAATCTCCCCAACTGTCTCGTTATCGATACAGGAGAGATGTCGATGCAGTCTATGGAAGTTGGACTCTTAACGTTGTTAATGTTCGCGGATTTTGGACAAGGTACTTTATCATCGGCATAGGGCGAGTAGTCCCTCCGTCGTGGAGTTGGCGATTGTGTGTAATGAAGAAGAACGGGATTGTAATCGGCACATACATCGTCCGTAGTGGCGTTGACGGGTCCCACATTCGACGTATCATTTACATCGTTATTCTGCGTACAAACACGTTTTACGGTGCTAGCACTGCTACCTTCTTCGAGTTTTTGCTTAGTACGTTTCACGGTGCCAGGGTGCCATGGTATTTCCTCTTTGTCGTAAGGAAACAAACCGCTGGAGCCCAACAGATCACTAGGTCTCATGTCATAAGAACCCCATGAACTGTTTCTTGAGGGCAACGTTGCCCATGAGCTGTGAACCGAATTATTCTCGAGGACAACAGCACTGTCGTAACTGCTCCAGGAACTCTGTCTGCTCGGTGAATCGCGCGAGGGAAAATCACCACGTTTTTCTTCACGATCGAATACTCGATCGAGTTGAGTGCTGAAAGGATCACCATCGCGTTTCGTCCTTCTGCTCATCATTCGCGGTGCAGCGATGTTGGAGGTTGAAGAAGTTGTTATCGATGTGCTTGTTATTGTTGGCGTTGCTGCTGTTATTTTAGTTCTCTCGTTTGCTATGGGTTCGGTCCACGAACTCTCAACGTCTGTGATACATCCACTTCTATCGACGTTACTCGTCGTAGTATTGATAAATTTACTATCCACTGACACATTCCAGACTAGACAATCACTTTCATCATTTCTCGTACGTTCCTCATCATCCTGATATGCGCCTTCATAGTTAGACACGCCATTCTCGATGACCCGTTCACTTTCAGGACTAGTCGAGTGCCTAGCGAATGTCGTAGCGTTATCATCATCTGACTCGGGTGATGAGGGCTTACTACTAACTGCCTCAAACTGGTTGGTCAGATTTAGGACTAACCCTCGTCTACGCTGACCTTGATTTTCGAGCTTGCTGATACGGTGTTTGACGCTGGGCACGTCAGGACCCGGCAAATGGACTATCTTGTTCTGTGATACGCTGTAAGACTGGCCATTACCGCATGGCAACAGTACGTTTCTTGCTTCTTGTTCAGCCCCGATTGGTTTAACGTTTAAATCGCGTAAAAGTTCATCTCTTGTCACTTCGGTATGTAACATCTCTTCGATGTTCTCGAGCGACTGTGACAAAGGCGCTGAAGGAAGCGTATGAAACAGAGAAAAAATTATCCGTTAGACAAGGAGATACGAATAATGAACGAAACATCGCATAGGCTATAAAAGTTATTTGCCAATAGTATAAATCGGAAACTTCGGTAGAAATGTTTTTTGTTGAAGCTCTTATTTCCGAGATGTTCGGATAATTTATAAATGAGAAACAATATCATCGGTTCGTTTTCAACACTGACAATAAATAAAGCAGAAGTTGAATATATTGCCCTCCCTAGTAACAAATCCTTCTTTATCACCGTACGGCCTAGAGATTTTTGAGCTGCTGGAACCGTTTGTATTAAGAATATTTTATTGCAACGAATATAATGCTAATATAAGACTAGAACACTTACAGAAAGTTTTAGAGAAAAATTACAGAGACATTTCTTAAGGATGGGTTTGGCGTTTCTTAATGCTTGCAATTTTTAAGTAGATTAATCTTTATTATTTATTCGGAAATGGTTAATAAAGTAGAATCGTCTCTCGCATAAGTGAAAAGATTTTTGCCTGATGCCGCCATAAATTTGTTTGGCATGAATGATTTTTAATCATTTTGACCATGTAATCATGTTAACAATTCTATAATCAATTGTCAATTCAAATTTATCAATGAGCCTTCTGTTTTTTGAAAAGTGCCAAAAGTTTATTTTTTAAATATCTCATTATTACCAACGTTGCAAAAGTGGGGATCAACTTTTCAAAGATCGGATGTCTTGAAAGCTCCAATATTAATTCTGCATTAGGCTAATCATGTCAGAAAGTCATGTCTATTAGAATGTCTAAGCTCTATGATGAAAATAAGAATCATTCTGAAGTTTCCAAAAAACATAATATTTGGGAAAGTCACCGATAACGGTTTTTCAATAAATATAATTGCTGAAAAGTTGCCTACAATGGGCATTTCAAACAAATCTTTGACTTTCAAAAAGGTCTCGGTCATCTAGTTTATACAAAGCCCGGTTATTTAGACACTGTCAACAACGGGTTTTTCTGAAAACATATAAACACTGGATCGGAAAATGAGCACTTTTCTTTCTTAGACGTGACAGTATTTGCGATATGCGTTATGAACTTCTTGAAGTTGTATCTCAAACATCATTAAAAAAATCGTATTTCATAATAACCGTTGATAGTATCAAATGAATCAGCGGTTATGCTAGTAAACAAACTATAATTTGAAAGTAAATTAAATATAAAACGCATTTAACCGAAAGAGTTAATAACTTTTCGTTATTACATAATTATTTCTAACGAGAGTCACATGGAGTGATCGAAACATTAAAACAATTACATACGCATCATTTGGAGGG
This sequence comes from Tryphoninae sp. A BG-2022a, assembly GCA_030522965.1. NCBI lineage: Eukaryota > Metazoa > Arthropoda > Insecta > Hymenoptera > Ichneumonidae > Tryphoninae sp. A BG-2022a. Next base: position 12,205 of record JAPYZT010002294.1, read on the forward strand.
GACGGTTGCTTTTTTTCGGAAGCTCTTTCAAAATACGAATATGGTTTTATTTGAATAATGTTTACAACTCCCGATTCCTCAATGAAACAATGAAATAGTACTTTCAACTTACCAGTAGGTAAGAAGGTTTCAATCATTTCTACGTTCGGCGACCAACTTTTGGGTCTCTCATCCATTTTTCTGAATTCAGTGCTTGAGATCTCTAATCCGTTGGCGTTTGTATCGTCACCTTTATCATTCTCCACCATTCCTTCATCTTCTTCCTCTTCCTTTTCCTTCTCCTGTGCCTCTCCCCGCTCCTCTTCCTTCTCCTTCTCTCCCTCACCTTTCTCTTCCGTCCTGTTTACTTCCTCCTTCTTCTCCTCCTCTTCCTTCGAATCGTGATCTCCATCGCTCTCTTTCATACGGACCTTAACGATAGTCGGTGAATTGTGGTTTGTATCGGATTTTGATCTCTGAAGCTTTTCTTTGTTCTTCATAGCGTCGAGAATACCTTGATATGTTTCCAGTTGTAGTAAAAAACTGTTGTTCGGTTTTATGCAACTACGTTTATCCTTAACATGTTTCCACGCATGAGAAAAATCCCAGTTATACGCTTTCATGGCATATGCTATCACAACCGAAGCAGATCTCGAAACGCCCATTTTGCAATGTACAAGTACCTTGGAACCTTCTTTTTTAGCTTTTGTTATGTATTTAAACGTATCATCCCAATGTTTCAACAGATCCGTTTTCTCATCGTCGTAAACACGAACGTTCAAGTAGTTGAACATGCCCGGAAAAAAGTTGTCAATTTCCCTGGTGACGTTAAGAATGTGACGTACCCTGCGAGACGAGAAAATGAAACTAAACAAACAAGTTTACCAACCGCAAGGCGTATAAAAATATTACTTACCCATTCTTTTGCAACTCTTCGAGATTACTAGCGTTCCATTCGCTACCAAGGTAAACATGATCGAATATTTCAGTTGGTGCATCCATCTGTCCGAGTATTATAAGCATTTCCTGATCGATGAAGGGCTTGAATTCTCCAAGATCCATGTCAAGATCCTCCTCCAGTCGACCACGTATGTATTTAGATGTAACCTCATCAAGATCAACGGACATCATTATCTCCTTGAGTGTTGCACGTATAACTCGCTCGGTCTCTTCGCGTTGGCGAGGTCTGAATGAAACAAAGAATAAAACGAGAACATAAGATGAATTGGTAAAACTTGGAAATTGCTATTGGGATGTCGACCATTTCTCTGTGAGGATTTAATTACCTCTGAGTAATTATAGGACAAGTTTTACATGTGTTTAAAACAACGTGATAGGAGAAAGTAGTTATATCTTTAAATCGAATGCTTTTCGCAATGCATAGCATCGCAACATCTTAAGGATACTGAATGATTGGACACAAAAGTATCGTATAGACGTCCGAGTACAGTTCTTTACAAGAATTCCCTTCTTCTTATATTGTTCTTATAATATTCTACGAATCGCCTTTATACGCCTTCATTCCATTATACTCGACATATCACGTTCTCTTATTATGAGATATGACTATTTCGTTAAAGTAAAAACGATCTATAATGACCACACGATTGTAGGTATTCTAACTCAAGCTTGCTATTAGTATTGCTAGTATATTTTCCCCCCATGTGTTATATTTTACTTTGAATGTGTAGAAACATTGTTTCTATACATTCGAGTATAAGAACGAGCGGAATAATTATGTCTTGTACAACATTGTACACTTATTGACTAACTGCCTCCAAGATGCAGTGGCTTATAAAGTATATAGGTAGGTAGGATAGGAATGGGATGAATGATTTTTGCGTGATTCCGTAGAAAATAGACAAATAATTAGTCAAGATAGACTGGATATGTTTTACGGACGTTTCTCAATTGGCAGCTATGTTTGTTGATGACCGGTAAATAGGCGAGTATGATGCTACAGCCAGGATGGAATTTTGCAGAATCGAATGAGTTTGAAAGGGAAACGCAAAAACTTAGAGTTGAGTGATGTTACAGGGTATACACGCATATCCAACGAAGCATGTACATACAACTACACTGTCGAATACTCTCAAATTCTTTCTATACGCTACTGTTTGGAATTTTTTACGATCTTCTTTCTGGTCGTTATTTTCATCCATTTTGCTCCGTTTTCAGCTTCTTTAAGTGTGGTTGTTGGTGCGACACCAGTGGGATCCAATAGGTGGTAACATCAATGGCTAGGTCATCGACCGCGGAGTTCTTTTCCCCTCGACTTTGCCCACTATAGTCAACTGTTCAAGGTTACCTGAGTGCCTGCGGGTAATGTGGTCCAAATAGGCAAGCATTTTTGGGTAGCATATCGTTGAGTCTGGTTTTTATACTTACAAGGGGAGATCGTCCACTCGGCATCAACGATTTTTTAAAAATTCACAGTAGATATAGGGTTTGACTAGAAATGAAAGTGGCGCAAATGGGAACTCTCAGATGGTCAAGTGTTTATTTTTTATTTTGGAAATAAAATGTTTGTCACAGGTCGGTCGCTGCATACGTCTTTTATGTGAGTATAATATCCAAGCAGTGGTTGGCGCAACGGGAACAGTTTGGATTCCTAATGCAATGGTTGTGAGTTCAAGTATATACACTCTATACAGATTGAGTCGATTCTCAAGGCAATAGATCGGAAAATGTATAGAACGTTATTATTTTAACAGGTGCACCTTTCCAAGGAGGAGCAGTAATTAACGCGTCCACGAGGACTTCATATATTAAATTAGATACTTTTATTACTACAAATCCTTTTTGGAAATGTATTCACAATCCCGAATAGTCCATGATTATGCGTGTGTTAAACTAATCACGCCCTATGTATTTTGTGAAAATGTGCACAAATACAATACATTACGCCTGCTTTGAATTCATTTGTGGCATAAGTACTGTAAAAATTGAAAATAACCCAAAAAAAAAAAAAAAATAGGTCCGCGCGCGGTCTCGAACCCGCGATCCTCTTTTTACAAATCTGAACTCTTACCTCTGCAGCAACCATTAAAACACTTATTCATTCATTGACCCGTGACAAAAATGTTGATAAGTAACTAACGCTTGACTAACTGGAGCTCCTACTTACGACTTTGTTTATTTGTAGTGTACATGTATTGTGAATCCGGACATCAACGATGCCGAGGAGGTGGTGTCCTCTTATTAGTTAATTCAATATAGACTTATTTGTCTGCATAGCGGTTCACGATATGCGAATCATCTTTCTTCAATATTACACTTTCAGGATGTCTATCTTCTTTCCGTCCGTTGCCCGAATCGTCCATCACTTCAATCCGTAGATAAATATTCAGAAAACCAATGTCCGGACTAATCTTTTCTTGGTTATATTATAAACTTTTTGGTCTTACGATATAAGTATTAGTCTGCTTATGTCAATGTTGGCTACGTGTGTCTTTCTGATTACTCTGTCACTTCTCCACTGATGGGAAAGCAACGATCCGAGGTAAACAAATTCCCTGACAAATTTTAGCTCCGAGAGTTCTCCAGTCTTAGAGCGTTTCCCAGCTCGATAGATGATCATTACTGTCGTTTTCGACATATTGATATTTTTCAGTATCCTTACAGATTAAATTTAGTTAGGCACTGTAGCCCCCAAGACGTAAGTTTGGACCTGTGCTGAAAGTTTCTGGTAGTCGGCATGGTCAAAGTCAACATTGTATTTAAGTAGTTCCTTCCGTTTCCGGATGGCCTTCCACGTTTCCTCTATTACTCATACTTTCCTCGGCGCATCTGCCCTCGAGTTCTGATTCCTTTAAAATGTTGAAAGTACAACGTCTTTCAACTTGTTCCATTTAGTGTCAATATCGGTGTTGGCTACTCTGATTTTGAAGCATCCGATGTAAATTTTGAGTTCTCCTTGGTTAGGTCTTCATTACGCCTATTGAACTGCTCACTAAGACGTTTTTAACTTTAGGCTCCTCTTCGCCGTTAGTAGTTTATGGTTGTTCCAACAATCAACTCCACGGTAAGTTTTAGTATTGCTAATGTACGACTTACATCGTTTTGTGATATCAATGTAATCTTGCGGGTTCGATCTCCTAATATTACCTACATATATATTCTGCTTGGGAAATTTTTGGATCTGTGTTTATGACTGTAATAGTTTTCCACGCAGAATTGTAGTCACATCTCGCCCCTTTCGTTTGTATTTCAAAGTTCGAATATATCAACTACTTCTTTTAGGTTGTTATCTTTCGTTGTATCGGCTGGCTTGGCACTAAGGTCTCCTATCGTAAGTGTTATGTTTCGTCGCGGTATATTGTTCAGAGTGCCAGAAACTTGGTTATAAAATGCTCAATTTTAGCTTGTGTTGAGGTCGACATGAATGCATATACGATTATGAAATTAACACGACATAGTTTTGTGTTGGCTCTCAACATTAATATATATGTTTCCTTTATTTAATAAAAATATGTGTCAGAGGGAGTTTCTTTTTCTTTTATTGACCCCTCTCGCGCGATGATCGGGGATAGAGTTTCATACGATTCGGATGAATTAGATCGCTACGCGCTCTAAAGGGTTTGTACCATATTAAATCTTGCACCCAAAAATGTTGAGAAGACTCTGGAACTTGAATTTTGCGAAAATTTTGATTACAGCAATAATAAATCAAAGAGGTATATCAATATCAATATTCCGGCTTGTAATAAAGATATTGAAACTTTCTTTTTATATTATGTGTCTTACACAAGCACATCGTAATCTGAAAGACTATTTCAATCAGCTTCATAATTTAAGGCGGCATTTCTATTTGTTTATAAGCTAAAATTTTATATCTTCGAAAAATGCGTTTTGTTTCATGAAATTATTTTGATGAGTTAAAAGGTAGTGTTACTGACGATGAGCCTCTTGCACTTTAAAAACGAGATCCGTAAATTGTCCGGTACTGAGCAACCGATCGCCTTAAAATTTGGAGGGTATGAAGAGAATTATGTCATAAAGTGCATGACTGTCGTATTTTTCCAAAGTTTTGGAAAAACTTTTGCAGATTCAGTTACCACCAGAAATTGTTTTTCAAGATTTTGGAAAAATAAGTCTGTCATGCACTTTACGCCTTTTTGCGGATTCTGTTTTCGAAGCGCAACTAGCTCGTCGCCAGTTTACACTGCCTCTTAAATTCTGAATGCACATGTTCAAACAAACTTCCTGATTTTTTTCTATCGTGTGAGCCTTCTGTATACACCGGAATCTCAAAACGCCAACTTTTGGCAGATCGCAGATTGTCTCTAAACTATTCTATAAGACAGATCAATAAACTTTGCGTGCGTCTCTTGGGGATAGTTTTTCCTGGATTATACATGAGTGTTGAAACGGTATGTTCACAAATGACCGACAGCAGATGCTCAAAGCAAATAAAAAAATCGTTTGTTCAATTGCAATTTACCGCTAAACTAACAGTGTCACGTGATTTTTGCATAGTACTTTTTTTGTAGAGGACAGTATGGTACACAACGTTGTGGAAAGCATTTTTCGATAAAAACCCATAAAAAAAATAAACTCAAATAAACCGCTTTTTTTTTGCTTTTAACAATATATAGTGGCTAAGAAAAACTTATCGAGTTTTATCGTAGAGTGCGACTGCGACTGCGATTTTATTTTAGACTGCGACAATAGTAGGTACTGATGTCTAAGCCATGGCCACTTAAAGAACTGCACAAATTGTCTATTATTATCTCATTTTCGTGTGAGACAATTTTAGGCAGTTGGCAGATGTAACATCCGCGTAGATGTAGTTTAATTTTTCTTTTTATTATTCTTAGGCATATATATATTTTTGAGAGTTGTTTTCCCGTCAGGAAAGCGACCGTAA
>JAPYZT010002295.1:0-16548 GCA_030522965.1 Tryphoninae sp. A BG-2022a
CAAATACATTTTGAGATCATAGTTTGGTTATGTGGGAATTTGTCGTATCTCCTGAGTTTTTGGAACGAAAAACTTTGTTGACTCACTTGGCGTGCAACGGCGAATTTCAATAGTACATTACAGTTCTTTGCCGATGGAAGGAATTTGCAAAGGACTTTCTCATCACTTTCTCACCTGCAGTACCTACGAGATAACATACATTTTGAGATCATAGTTTGGTTATGTGGGAATTTATCGTATCTCCTGAGTTTTTAGAACGAAAAACTTTGTTAACTCACTTGGCGTGCAACGACGAATTTCAATAGTACATTGCAGTTTTTTGCCGATGGAAGGAATTTGCAGAAGACTTTCTCATCGCTGTATGAAAATTTGAAGACTTTCTCATCGCTGTATGAAAATTTCTGTCGCGAACTACCGTTTTTGCCAGTTGTTGCACTCGATGACTTTTTTGGCTCTCGGTCTGGTTCGGAAAAGCTGCCATGACGAAGTTTAAAGCGCCCTCGTACGCTACTTCGCGATCGTCGTCAGTACTCGCGACAGTCGTATCGTGTTTCGTTCTTTGCGTTGTCTTGTATGCGAGTGTTACAGGTATCTGTGCGTTGTGATTTTCGTTTATGAAAATCTTGAATAGTTGCGTCTTGCGATTCTGTGGAGCGATAATTCACTTGTTTTTGTAACGGAGAATGATTCCTTGAACGCTAAAATGTTTGAAGTTTGTTCAACGGGGAAAAGATTCGCCATGAGAATATCGCGTATATTTATTACGCAGATATTTGAAATAATACGAATCTGCGTTCAGCGCCACCACGCGACAGTTGATCGAACTAGGTACGGTAGTCACTCACTGGGTATGCAATATCAGTGGAGTAGTTTGTTCTCCGAGCGATGGCGCTAGGCGCGACTTCCACTTCGTATTTCAAATGTAATCTAACCTTTCGTAAGATGTTCGTTAGTAAATATTCGTGAAATGTTTGACAGGTAAGATCGTTGCGCATCTTTCAATATCTCGCGTTTCGCGAGTGTTGTGAATAAAATTCATGAAGAATCTGCAATTCGGATGAACTTCGCGAGTTGATTTACAAAAACGTATTCTCGCGAAGCACATTGAATATACTTCGGGCATTGTTGTCTTGAAAGTCAATATATACTTTTTAAGTAGATAAAAATTCTGCGGGTGGAATATTTTTATAAAGTGCGTCGAAGTGTATCGAAGAAAAAATGAAAGCGTGCAAAGTCGCAGACAACATCGTAGAATCTTTCAAAATTCTTTGGACTCACACCTCTAAAGTCGGACATCTTCATCGTACTACCGCCGCCATTGCTGATCGACGTCCGAACGGATGAAGCGCTCGGGAAAGTAGTAAGCTCACAAATTTATGTTATAACGTCTCAAGCAGACTGCAGAAACGATAAACAATATTAATAAGGTTATTATTCATACTCCGACATGTCTTCTGCGAATTTATTTAATATTTCGTCTCATGAACATATATCAGATTTTTGAATCGTGCGTAACATACAGATATGAGAACGATAGTTTCGCATTTCCCCGTAGTTGCCCCCGTGGCGCTGTGTATCGTCTTGCATCCTATTACACGAATGTTGTAGTCTCCCTGGCCTCCGTGCTCATCTGTGGTTTACACAATTATAAAAACGTGTTATTTTGGTGTTTTCGAACATCGAGACGATCGAAACATCAGTGCCGAACAGTTTAAAAAATGAAAAAGTATGAGAGTATTCTGAAAGTAACATCCTCTGCGCAAAATGTGTGGCATACTTTACATGGTATATTCGCAGTGTACAAACCACCCGGCGAGCATATTTTGCAAACCCTACATACCTTAAGATACCACCTTTCTCGAGGTTAGTTTCTTTTTAGTATATAAAAAAACAATTGACCGACAGACAATTTATAAAGTAATCTTTGATCACAGATTTGAATAAACTCGATGTACGCCCTCCGTCACAGCATGTATGGATAGAGGGTGAAACAAACAAACCAATGACCGTGGCTGTAGGGCCTAGTTACGCGGATCATCCCTTGGTCGTTGGTCCTCGTTATCAGATTGATGATGTGAGACTGTCATATTCCAACAGTCTATACCCAGATAGTTCCGGGGTGCTCATTTGCAGTATCAGAGACGGCAATCGAATTGCAACGGCCATCAGAGATAACAAACCGCCAAAGTTTTACAGGGTAAAAGGAATCTTAGGACGTGCTACAGATAATTTCTTTACTTCGGGCAAAGTAGTGGAAAAATCAACCTTTAAACATGTGCACAGGAAGCACATAGACATGATATGTGCATCTATGCAATCTTCTCATCAGAAAAAGATGTTTGAGTAAGTTAAATTCAAACGTACATAGTGATAAATTGATAAAGAGAAGGAATTAATGTGAGATAACATTTTATTCCACTAGAATGTGTGGCATTCATATTCAAAGTCAGGCAGCTTATGAATTGGCTGTCCAAGGTCCTATTAGGCCAGCTAATAATAAAATTCCGGTGGTATATTCTATAAAATGCATCGATTTCAAACCTCCGGAATTCACACTGGAAATCGTTTGTACGAACGAATATGAAATGTATCTGAAAGGATTGGTTCACGAGCTGGGCATGCAAGTACGAAGCACCGCAATGTGTTCGCAGATCCAGTGTGTGCGATATGGAATTTTCTCATTGGAGCATGCACTCTTGAAGAAACATTGGAATCTCGAGCACATACTCGACAACATAGCGATGTGTCGTACTCTTCTTTCAGAGAACAAATTTTTGACGAAACAAAGAGATCCTATACTCAGAGAATATTCTAATAACAAACGGATTGAACCACCATCAAACACTGGAATGATCACAGCTTAATTAGGATTTAATAAAATGTAAATAAACATATGTACAGATTTTTCACGAGTAAAAGATTTATTACTCGAACATGATTGCAGAAATTAAAGTATATCAATTCTTGTTCCAAATCCTGTCGACTCATAATACATAAAATCTCCCTTGGTTTCTATATATCGTTTTTTATTACATGTTAATCAGGATTTCAATCTTGTTTCCATTTCAGAAGTGAAATTGCTGGTTCGATACTGTGCGGGAATATTGACAGCATTGCTACTCGATTCTCCACCATCCATACAATATGAGAGTTTCCTGATATTGCAATTTTTTGGCATACTCGTCTGAATTCGTGTTTCTGGTAGAATGTAAATTTGTTATTCGACTTGCCTCTCTTGTATTTTCCATGCTCTGCGAATTCATCACATCCGGAGACTTGTACTAGTTGTCCTCACAATCTATCATTCACTCCACATACCTCAACTGTTTTAATTCCCTTTCATTTTCATTTTGTACTCTGCAGGAGCATCATTCCTTACTTCACCCTTGTCTCTACGATCGCTCTCGGGCTCTCGATCCTCGTGCTTTCGCCGGTCCGAATTGTCGTAACGTATCGCGAGAACGTTGGTCCGGTTTCTCGCGATCGTGACTACGACTACGATGTTTTCGATGCGGTGAAGATGAAACGTCCTCGGTTTTTTCATCCCTAGATGAATTCCCACGTAGCTTCGCTCGATTAGGCCATTGTTGCATCTTCATGCTCTTAGCAATTACGCGTTTCTGATGATCCAATTGAGGAAATAGATCTAAGATTGATAAAAGAAAATTAGAAACTATATTTCGACTGAATTGAGAAATATATTTCGATATTCTTTAACGTACCCTGCGATTTTTCTAGTGCTTCTTTCGCAGAATTCATCTCTGCTTCCTGAATACTGTGCCCCGAGGCCTTTGCCAGTCTGTTTCCTTGGAAATAAACTGCGACTGTATAGACACGTGTATTCGTTGGACCTTTACACTCGATAACTCTGAAAAATCACATTGGTCAACAACCGATTGATATTGTTTAACTTTCAATGTTAGATCATTGCTCACTTGTAAACAGGTATATCCGGTTCACCACCATCCATCGTACGTAAAGTTAAGCAACATTGTTGCAATTTACTCTTTGGATCGTTCCAGTCTTGATTCATGATAAAATCTTGCAAACGTGGGAAGAAACACACGTCGCAAAATACGTGACAATATTCCAATCCTTTGTCTACATAAAGCGCACCCAGAAATGCTTCGAGCAAGTCTGCTCGATCTTTCGTTTTTAATTCAGCTTTTGGATTACCGTAAAGAGCATACTGGGTCATTCCCAGATCATCGCAGACAACAGCTTGAGTTTTGTTGTTGACGAGAGAACTTCGCAAAAGCTATGAAAACACATTTAACTCAGCAGTTGGAAAAAGATGAGTTGAAGAGAATCTGTTTGTATCGATATTTACCGATAAATGTCCCTCGTGATGCTCGGGAAAGAATTTATACAAATATTCCGAGACTATTAACTGCAATACTGTATCTCCTAGGAATTCGAGTCTCTGATTCGAACCTAGAGTTAGGTTGGTGTAGCCAATACTGCGATCCGTGAAAGCCCGTGCGAGCAATCTTATGTGTGTGAATTCTATGCCAATTGATTCTTCGAATTTCGTTAATTTCTAAAAAAGAAAATATAAATATAATATTTAACCCTTTCTATGCTGTAGATTGTTCAAAGGGATTATTCAAACAATCTTCATAGATTGTAATATTTATGGTACCTGCAACAATTCAAAGCTCGGTATCCACTGCCTATCGCCCGTTGGCTCTTGTTCTTGCAGCGGATGTCTTGGATAATTGACCCAAACTTTGCCAAGATCGATTTCGTCCTTAAAAAGCGTTTCTCCAAAAACTCCATCTGCTATGTTAATTCCTCCATCGAGAAACAACGATCCCATCAAAGCCTCGAAACAATTTGCCATAGCGTGTCGCAGCTCAAGATCATGACAGAGATCACTACCATGCGCATAGAGCATGTACTGCTCCAAATTCAATTTTTTTGCTAGTACAGCCAAATGTTGATTCTGAACAATCGCAGCTCGGTAGGTAGCCAAACCACCTTCTTCAAGATCAGGAAACATGTGAAACAGATGTATGGACGTGAGAAACTCGACGACTGCGTCACCAAGAAATTCGAGCCTCTCGTTGTGAGCTATCGATGACTCGGTCTCTCTTCTTGCTCCAAATCGCGACATGATATTTATCAGCGTATTTATACCACGCTTTCTCGTATTCATGTAGTGAATTCTTCTGTCGCCATACTCAGGTTGACGAATACCACAGTTAGTAAGAGAATTTCTTGCATGGTCGGGATTCGTGCCAAAATTTTCACGATAACTTGGATGCGTAAGAGCCAGTTGCAAGAGATACCGGTTGTGAAATTTGTAGTTCAGGGTCTTTTCAAGATTATCAAGAGATTTATGAAATCGAAGATGACAAACTAGTACTGGAATTAACATTGCGTGTTGTACAATGTCGCACATTATTCCAGTTCTATAGAATCCCTCGGAACTCACATCGACAGTCACGTCCCTCTTCATCTTACTCTGGGTTCGCAATTCTTGAAGTTTATTTTCCTTCGACTCGAGCTTTCGTTTGTCCTCGAAACTGGGCTTTGGCATGTTAGCCAATAAGTGACGAAATTTCACGTAATCTCTCCATGCCTTTTGATAACTGTCAGAATCAAATGGAATTGAAAATAAGTACTGATTGGAAATTGAAGTTAGGAATATTTATCTTGAATATGCTCACTCTGCATTTCCTGCATAACTGAGTTGTGGTGGACGAATACCGAAATGAACGATCTCAGGATAAGCCAAGACTCCTGGTGGCTGGTCAGTCTGATCCCGATCCAATTGATCGACTCTCACACTGCAAGGTTTTTTTCCAGGATAAGTCACCACCATACCTTTTACCTCGTCAGCGAAATTTTGCCATTGATATTGCGGCATTTCAACGAGTCGTGGTAGGTCGTCAGGTTCGATGAGAAGATTGCTGCTCTTTATCAGATAATTCAATACTTCATTCATTGAGAGAATCTCCTGTCCTTTGTCGGGCAAATCACGAACGAATCTTGGCATAAAATGAAATTGTCCACAGCCGGACTTATCCTGTGCACCGTGCAAGTCGAAGTCCACAAGTTCGAGTATCTCCTTGAATAAATAATCCTCTGAAATAAAAATGTTCAATACAGTTAAAGATTCCAATTTTCTCATTATAATCGTCGTTATAAATAATAGGAAATACCTACGAAAATAATCGAGCTCCTGGATGGTAAAGTTGTCAGGCAATTTTTCGTCGATATATAGAATCGTGTATTCGATGTTAAAACGAATAACTTTGCAAGTGGGCAATTTCACGAGAGGGAAATGAGACAGCATCGAGAAGCCCTCGAAGATGAATTCATGCTCGTCGTGTTTTATTATCGTTGGAGTTTTTGTGAGAAAATTCGTAGGTGGGCTGATCGTTATTCTATAGTGATGCAATTTGTTGGCGTTGTTAGAATTCAAGTTGCAACGATTGACAACACTCTCGCCGGCATAAATTCCATGTCGTATACCGGATCTGCGAGATTTGGCGCTACACCTGCAAAGCGGTCCATCGTTCATCTCGCCAGGATCGTTGAACCACATTTCTGGGTGTAACCTCTGAGGATGTTGCTTTTTCGCCATTAATTCCTCCATCGTTCTATCGTCCTCATCCATTGAACTGTCGCTATCAGAAGATGAACTACTGCAGGCTTCGGACTTGTGCCTGCACAATCGTGCCCTCGTTTTCCTCGGTGGTGGCTCGTAAGGCGGCTTTGAAAATAAATTGAATAATTTTCATCGCTGTTCGAAAAATAGGTCTATTTTATTTTGATGATACTCACTTGACTAGCTCTCGCCATTTCTGCTCTATCCAACAAAAAATGCTTAAAAATAGCACACAATTCTCGCAACTTTGCGGTGCTTCTCATGATCTTTGGATTATTCTCGTCCCTTGTGTAATAAAGATCAGCAGGGGCGGTACGAGTCCAGACTTTTCTTTCGTTTTCCATTATTCCCTCTGTTCCTATTGCACTTAATTCGTCGAGCTTTCTTTCCATGTCCTTGCTCGTTGCGCAATAGTGACGTCTGTACTTTTCTAAAAGAACTTCACGCTCGCTGGGAGCCTTAGGTTTTGCAGGCATCGGGTCACGGACCATGGAAATCTTTGATGAATGAGAATCTTGCGATTTTGATCTTTTCCTTGTTCTGCTTGGCTCCCTAGAACTTCTGTTGTTTGTCGAACTTGGACGTGATCCAACGGGCTCTCGTCGATTCTTTCGACCGGAATCTTCGCTTTCCTGTGTACGATCTTTCCCAGGGTAACGACTTTTGGAATATCTATCCCGGTCTCGGTTTCTGTGATCATCGCGACTCGAGGAAAACCGGGATCTGCTTGAACGTGAACTATGCTCGGGGCTTCTAGAACGTTTTCTACTAGATTCACGGTTTCTTGAGGATTCTCGTTCGCTCCATCGCCATTCGGATTTTCTACCGTGAGAACCATCTCTCTGACTTGGAATTGTTTTTTCCGGATCTGGAAACTTTCCAGGCTGTGTCCAGGTTGAACTTGAAGATTCTTGAGATCTCCAACCAGCTGTATTGGCACTATCTCTCCATTCTGTACTTGCAGTACTTTGATAAGAATTTCTCATATTCCAGGGACAATTGGCACTTCTTCCTGGACTTTGGGGATAGTTCGGAATATAATAAGTTTCCTGAGCTTGAACCGGAGGCCCTCCTTGGTAGGGAAACTGTTGATAAGGAGCAGATATCATGGCAGGGTCAGGATTTTGATTAGTTGGAAAATGAGGAACAAGATTGAGGGGTTTGCCATCACCTACACTCGGTGGTGGAACATTGAAACTAGGCGGAGGTTGATTTAGGTTAGGTGGAAAATTCGGTGGTGGCTGATTTAGATTGGGAAGAAAATTCGGTGGTGGCTCTGAATAGAATCCAAGAGCCTGCTGCGGAGGCTGGCCAGAAGTCCAGTTACCAGCATATTGACCGGGAGGTGGTGGTAGATTAGTCATGTTGGGCGCTATCCAGTTACTAAAATAAAATAATTAAACAAATGTAATTGAATTCAATAATTAACGTTCTATATTGATTTTTAAGCACATTTTTTGATAAAACAATTGTGATCTAATAGTCAACGAAGAGAATCAACAGGAGTCTCAGTATAAACTATTTTCATTTCCTAAACAAATATTTTAGGTTAAGCATGGATGGAGCGTTACATCGTGCCAACGTCGTTTTACCGACTATCGATTCATAAATATATTAATTAAAATAAAAATTCCCTCACTCGTAATGTTGAAATTCATTCGTGGGCACAGTTGTTTCATCCTGTGGTACCCATTCATCAACAGCTGATTGTCGGAACAATAATAATCATTCACACTAAAGTATCTCCCGGAAACACCTGATCGACGGATACCAATTCGTCATGTAGTTTTGAAAAATTTCTCGACAGCTCACACTCGACTAATTTACAATTAATATATCATTTCCATCTTCTTGACACACCATTTCCAGAATCACCATGAATTTCAGTGTCGATGGAAAAAAAATTGAATTTGCCATTACTCAAGTGCTTGCGGTGTGTCGCGACACACCGTTTCAGTCGTCCGCGGACCAGCGCGCGGTTACAAAGTGGCGGGTAGGTTCTTCACCAAATTGTTCTTGAATATTCGTTCGCGCGGTTTACTATCTCCCGAATAAGTATCCGAAAACCGTGCAAAACATGTTTGTTTGCTAATGAAAAATCACCGTCACGTGAACTCTGGACGCGCGAGCTGCTCGTGACGCGTATGAAAATAATACTATTCTAAACTATTTATATCGTCGTTGTCAGCCATATTGAATGAGTCGCCGAGACCATGGGCGTTCCTTTTGTGTCGTCTGCAATGTGTCAAATGCCTCGGTATTAACGTGAAAAAAAATGTCAGTTCATAGTGACGTTTAACGAATTCAAGTGCGAAAAAGAAATATTTCTAAAAACGGTTAAGCTTAGATTAAACGTCGACGTTTCATTCGTCATACGTGCAAGAAAATTTGTGTCAAATCTCGAAGTTCTTGACGAAAAGTCTCGCGAAGAATTTTTCCAAGGTAGTTTGTTACACGAAAGTTTGTTTGTACGTGTATGAGAATTTTTGCAAACTCGACAGCGAATTACCGATGCGAAGCTCGAACGAGGCGAAGCCCTACATTTGCGCAACGTTGATATGCAGAAAACGAGATAATGATCGTAAATTCGCAAATGAACATATAGGTTAAGATACGAAAGCGACGCTCGATTATGACTGAAAGCGGTTTAAAACACCATCGATCCTTTGTCCGCGGGTAAAGTATCGTGTGATTAATCATGAAAACATTCTGGAAATACGTGAACGGTGACAAATCGAAGAAGAGCCAAGTTCGAGAAGCAGCTGAGAAATCATATCGGCGACAGTGAAAAATCTAAAACACACCAAACGTCGTTATAATTTTTGATCTGTGTGAAAAGTCAACTGGTCTACCAACAGCTTCATCTCCAAGGAACCGTTACGATATTCTACAAGCAAATTTTGTGATTTCAAGGACAAGGAATTCAGTACAAGTACAATAAAATAATAATCTCAAGGTAAAGGGAATCTAAATTATGAAGAGGAGGTTAAATCTGTATATAAATAGCGAAGAAATTTATTTATGAGTATGTCTATTGGTTTTCCCAGGATCGATAATAAGAAGTGATAAGTAACTGGTATCAAGGAAGTATGTCAGGAACGAATTCCACAATGGCAGGAACTCCGAGAACCAGTAATCCTCCTAACAGAAATTCTCAAAGATCCACGCTATTGAAAGTCGTGATACTCGGTGATGGAGGAGTAGGCAAATCCTGCCTGATGAATAGATTCGTATCGAATCACTTTGACGAGCACAGTTTTCATACGATAGGGGTTGAATTTTTGAACAAGGATATTGATATAAACGGCGAGGCGTATACCCTTCAGATATGGGACACAGCGGGACAGGAGAGATTCAAGACTCTTCGAACGCCTTTCTATCGAGGCTCGGATATTTGCCTGCTAACTTACGCAGTCGATGATAGAACGAGTTTCAGAAATTTGGCTTTATGGAGATCAGAATTTTTATATTACGCAGATGTTCAAGAGGGCTCGTCGTTCCCATTCATTGTAGTCGGTAATAAGGTGGGTTACATACAAATACAAAAAGTAGGTGAAATTTTTACTTAACCAATTATCAGGATGAATCAAAGAATAAAAATAATGTTTCCATAGGTTGATGTACCAGAATCAGAGAAGCAAATATCGACCGAGGAGGCCCGTGCTTGGTGTGTGGAAAATGGCAATCCTCCGCTTGTGGAAACTTCTGCAAAAAATGCAACCAATGTTGAGGCAGCTTTTGGTGCAGCGGTTGCTGCCTGGGCTCGCCTCGAAGCAAGATTAGAGCGTCCGCTGGTCGAGGACACTGTTGATCTTTCGAAACAACAGTCACCGCATCGTTCCAGCTGTTGCATGCCGATTTCGGGGGCTGAGTAGGTTTCTCTCCTTGCCAGACGATATATATATATACATACATATATATATCTAAATAATAACATTTGCAATTATACATAACAATTTTTACCGCCGAATATTGCATGCATGAAAAAATAAAATAAAGTATTTTATCCTCGCTCGCACGAGGTATAACCGTAGCGAGGCTCGGGTGTGAGAAACAAGTGGAAGAATGCGATTGCAATGAAAGTGCGTGTTTTTGTGTGTCGAGAGACAAAGCTTTTTTGGAGAGAGAGAGAGATTCTTGTTGTTTAGAGACAGAAAAAGAGAGAAAAAGAGCTTGTTACACTTGCGCGATATTATAGTTGAGAGGGAATGGAAGTCAAGTTTTCTTTTTTTTTGTTACTCGCGACTAAAAGCCTTTTGTATAATTTTCAAAAAATTTATGGGCTTTGATCCTTCGTCTTAATTTGTTTTCTTACGATATATTGTTTTATCGTTATCTACGAAGCTATGATATTGACTGATCGATCGCGTTTCCATCACGTAGCTAGTATTTCTATCGCACCGTTTTTTCATTACTGTCGTGATTGTCCTGTGACGATAATTTTTGGATCGAGTAACAAGTCACGACGTAGCCTACACGGTTTCTTTTCTCTTCTAGGTCTAACAAAATAATTTGATGGAAACAAGCATAAAAACACAAATATTCTTCGACCTGTGCAACGATCCTACCGACGATTCATAAACACGACCATACTTAAAGATCAACCCTTAAGAACCTTTACTCCCAAGTCAAGAGAAAACAAAGATACAAATAAATTCTCTATACGGACTATTTTATAATAATTGTATAGGCTTCAATATACGTTTAGGACTTACGATCGAATAAGACAAAAATTTAACAAAAAAAAGCGTAACTTTTTTGCTATTCGTACATTCACGGATCTCAGCCACATAATCATATCCGAGTACACTCAGCTTAAGAGAATCTTGCGATACGACCAAAACTTTTCTTCGAGACTCGCGATAATCGATCGTGAAAGGATACGATTGTATTATTGGACGCGATAAAAAAAATTCTTCTTTCTTTTCTTTCGTATCGAAGGACTCGCGAGAATGTACTGAATAAAATGTACTATGCTTGGCGCAGCTCCTGAGGTGTTGACAGTATTGACGAAAAAAAGGATTATAATCAACTGGTAACACCATTGGCTTGTGATAAACTAGTTATGATCGTGACTCGCTTAATTTTAAGGATCTTAGATGTAGTAAATATTTGTTAGTATTAGATATACATATATACATATACATATATAGATATATACAGGGTGAATTTCATAAGGTGTAAAAGATTGTATTTTAAGATAGATGGAAACATTGCAAACAAAAGTTGCAAATATACATTAGGGATATTTTTAATAGTTTACAAGATATAAACGTTTAAAGTCGGTCCAATCAGAGCGCGCCGAGAGGCATTGGTGCCGCCCATTCCCGTCCTAGTCATAGAGACAGCATCATGTAGAGCGTTACATTTAGGATTGCAAAATTCTCAGCAGTCAATTTTATTTATTATATTATTGCGCAGTCGCTTTTATTTCTCGGGCATAGGCTGCTAGGGCAGAAAGTGGGCGGCGCCAACGCTTCTGGCCGCGTTCTCATTGGCCCAACTTTAAACATTTATATCTCGCAAACTATTAAAAATATCACTAATGTATATTTACAACTTTTGTTTGCAATGATCCCATCTACCTTGAATTAAAGCCTGTTACACCTTATGAAATTCACCCTGTATATATATATGCATATATATATATATAACATAGCTTTGCAACGTGAAAAAAATCGCCTTACCCTCGCCAAGAGTTGCGAGGCTGAGAGCAGCATATTTCTTTTTGTTTGTTTTCCTTTTTAAATTTCGATGCGAGTCTTTCATACGGTATTTGGCGTCCGTCCCTCGGTGCAGTACATGGATTTGATATCCGAATGAATAATTAAACGAAGTAAGGTTATTATAAAACGAAGGGAGAACAATCCCACGCGTACTCCCAACACTGTTCTCAGTAAAAAAAAATAATAATAAAAAGCGCAGTGTTGTTAATTTTATCGTAACGGCGTTCCCGGGGAACCAGAAAATATACATCGAAGCAAACTTCTTTGTAATTGATTAAACAAAAAAACAAAAAATGGAAATAGTAAAAACAAAAAAAAATACTGATACGTATATAACATTCGCATGTTTGAAGCGATGTGCCTCGATCGAGCCGATCTCTACTTTGGAAATACTCCGTATATAATATACAAATGGAGTTATGCATCGTCACAATGATCCATTGTGATTCGCAGAATTTAATCGTTCTCATTATTTCATTGCGACGTCGTTTTCACGCGATACATCTTGCCAATTTGATTTAACCAAGATGATTACAGTTTAATGGTGCTTTTTGTATTATCTACACGTAGGCCATACTGATTGTGTTTAAGGAAAATGGCTATATTCATAATTGCGCTGAGAATAAGAAAGATTGAAGGTGTATAAGAAAACGAAGAAACAAAATTGTCATATCAGAGCGAATCGCAAGTAGCTCGTACCATCCTCATTGAACGCAGTGTTCACCGATAAAAGAGATAACATAAAACTTCATTATATCTATATTTTGCAAACGATTGAAGAATCGATGATGAGAGACGAGCGAAGACGTTGATCCATAATGACCAAATTTCCACACTGTTCTTCGTTTCTGGAAGATATTCCAATTCCTTTGTCTTAAACGAATGCACGTTTAGGTCGAGAAAATTGTACGTTGAATCGATTTTCAAAGTGGAAATTTCGTCAGCGAATATTCGTCTCTGAGAGTTAAATTTTTACAAATAAAAAACAGGAATGCGAAGAAACAAAAGAACACAATGTCATATAGCTTGTAAAACGATGTGTCTACGTATATGCCTTAAGGATTTTATATAAGATAATGGTACGTCGAATTTTTGCAGAAAAATAAAAAATAACACTTTGCTTGTTTCGACGCGAAAAAAAAACGTATATTACCAAGTGTCAACACGTGGTTACATAATTCATCTGATATCATTATCATCATTATTACTGTACATTCGTCCGAAAGACCAAGCGTTCCGGCCTCAATCTCTTTCGGTGCTCGAACCGTAGTAACAATAATTTATTAATTTTATCCTGTAATACAGAAAATCTACAACAAGATTTACTTCTAGGGTTACGCTTACTTTTTACATCTCGAATAATTGTGCCCCCCTTTATTAGTTATTTTTTCTAAAGACAAAATTTAGCAACTTCTCTCGATCGTTCGAAATTTCAAATACAAGCTAAAAATCAACGAGAGAATCAACGACTCTTAAATTAAAAACAAATTTTCAGCGAATAATTAAGAACGTATTGTATGTAAAAAAGATAACTCAATGAGTTCATAGGCGTCAACAATATTTACAGGCTCGATGCGTTTGTATACATTTAATTATTTTTATTTATTTTTCTTATTATTAGCGTTTCTTTATATTTTCTTTCTTCTTGAGATAGCTCGCCCTCCTCCTATTATCGCTTTTCGATTCTCATCGCGAATACAAATCTTGCGTTCTTTTCCTCTTTTAAAATCTTTAGCTTGTTTAAGATTTAGAGTTTACTGTTTTAAGACTAATACCGCCTGACACGTAAGATTTGTCCTCCAGCTGTGTTTGATTCGCACCATCTCAAACGCTTATTTAGAACGTTTCCTTGATTCGGTGACTCGAAGCACGATCGATGATGAAACCTCGGACGTTGTTTAATTATCACGTGAAATCCAGTAATTCGGTGATAAAATATTTTCAGTATTTCAATTTTTTCTTATCTCTTTCTTTCTCTCTAACGCGCATTCTCTCAGATCAGTCTGATCTACCTGACGCAATGGACCAACATTGTTACAATCAATCCAATAGTTGGAAGTCATTAAGTTTCCTGCGTGCAGCGTTCGTCGAGTGAAAAATTCTTTTCATCTTGAACTAATATAGTTTTGATGGATTTCTTTCTCTCGTTCGTTTCATTTCGTTTTAAGTTCCTCTTTCAAACACGGCGCGTTCTCTTCTTTGCATTTTCTCATTCACTTCTGTCTATGACCGCTACACCCCGTTCGCTAGTGACAGTGTTCCGTGACATCGACGATGACGGATTTTTTCCAACCGAACAGGAAGTAGCCAGTCGCTGCGCCAAGAACAACCGCGAAGCAAAGCCAGACGTTGTACGTCATGAAGATCAGCATGAGGAAGTACGACAATACAATCTGAATGATGTGAAGCAACGTCTGGAAGGAATGCATCCAAGAGAGCATCGTGGGTCTGCGAAAACAAAAATTAACATGTAACGATTTGTTTCTCTGATATTGTCATTTTCTTTTTCAACAGTGCACATGCGTTTCCTTAACCCTCTATGGGCCCTTGTAACTTTCAGGTCACATTTTAAGGTATCGACATTTTACCAAATAATAATAAAAGCCAGAATAATTCTGACTTTTTTCATGAGAAAAAAGCCAGAATAGATAATTTAAAACAAAAATTCGGCCCATAGAGGGTTAAGGTAGTTCTATCGTGACATTAAAATTGAAAAATTATTTTTCAGTTTTTCTCACATACAAAATGCTTGGCGGGCTTAAGTTAATAAACAAAATTTGTTGCAAATTGATTAAAGAACAACATGTACTTGCTGTATAATTACAAAAATTGCGAAAATTCTTTTCATTAGATTTTTTTGAAGAACTAACTAAAGCTTCTTTGATGTTACATAAAAATGTATGCAAAGTTTTAGAAGGCTTCACCGAGTAGAAGCCAAGATATTTATGGATGAAAATGCAATTTTTAACACTCGCTGTTATGAGAGAACTACCGAAATTTTTATTTTCACTAATAAATATCTTAACTTCCGCGCGGTAAAACCTTCCAAAAATTATTACACAGGTACATATGACATCAAAGAAGATATATCCAAATTTTCAACCAAATCTTAAGAAAACGATACAACGATAGAACTACCTTAACATACAAAAATTCGTGCTGTAACAAAGAAATCTAACAAAGTGCAATCTAAAAAAATACTTCTCTACAGTCAGATTTACCAGACTGGAAATAAAATAATCGAAGCAACTCAACCTAAATGATAACGACAAAAGAAAACTACATCTTAACGAAACAAGGCTACGTTTTTTTTCCAAAGTAAACTGTACACAGATTTACAATCGATAAGAAGAAATTGTGAGAAGACAAATAATTCGTGCAGCAAATAAATAACGTGCCACTTAAATCCACAGCCATGAATAAACTAAAGCCGACAGGAGTGCACGCGTGACATGCTCGACGTTACGTTTGTTTATCTCTTTCGAAATTTATTCATCCTACTTTTTTTTTTTGTAAAATTGAGACAAACGACTAAGTGGGGGGCATGCAAAACCATATGCTACGGCCACACATTCGACGATTAGCGAGAAAAGTAGCGAGTGAAGTAGGCAGCGATGTAGTGTGACCACGTTATTCGTCATGCTCCTCGCGCTGCTTCTAGTAATGCCCACTGCTCCCTCTTTTGGCGATTTTTTGTGCTCGAGTCAAAGGACTGGCAATACGAGGACGAGTATATTGGCCACATACGGCGAGAAGTAGCGCTACTAGAGCAGCGTGTGGCTACCTACAGGAATATTGCGGTAGCGCGAGGAGCACAGTGTGGCCGTAGGGCTACGGCCACACAATCGACGATTAGCGAGAAAAGTAGCGAGTGAAGTAGGCAGCGACGTAGTGTGACCACGTTACTCGTCATGTTCCTCGCGCTGCTCCTCGTCATGCTCACTACTCCCTCTTTTGGCGGTTTTTCGGGCGCGAGTCAAAGTACTGGTAATACGAGGACGAGTATATTGGCCACATACGGCGAGGAGTAGCGTGACCAGAGCAGCATGTGGCCACCTACGGGAATATTGCGGTAGCGCGAGGAGCAGCACGAACAGCAACGCGAGGAGCATAGTGTGGCCGTAGAGCTACGGCCACAGCGAGTGAAGTAGGCAGTGACGTAGTGGGACCACGTTACTCGTCATGCTCCTCGCGCTGCTCCTCTTC
>JAPYZT010002296.1:0-16656 GCA_030522965.1 Tryphoninae sp. A BG-2022a
CGTTATAATTCGTTGATTTCAAGATTATTCGACGAGTCGATTAATCGATGAAAATCGATCGATAAAAAAACATGTAAAACTAAAAAAACATTTTTTTTTAAAGTTAGTATATTTATTATCATTATACGTGATACAACGATCCAAATTTGATCAATTAGTCAGAAAAAACAAAGCCAATCTTTACGAAAATCAATTTTTCCTGTAAATGACGATTTTTGAAATAACCGCGCCAAATTAAAAAACGATAAAATTCGAAACTCCAAATTTTCGTTCAAACACACGCACACATACACACATATGTACCTACGTATATCAATGTGCAGGAAAAAATATTAAATCGTTATAAATCGTCGATTTCAAAATTAATCGACGAGTCGATTGATCGCTGAAAATCGATCGATAAAAAAACGCACGTATAAACTAAAAAAACATTTTTTTTTCAAGTCAGCCTATTTCTTATCATTATAAGTGATACAACGATCCAAATTTTATCAATTCCTCCGAAAAATCAAAGCCCTTCAAAAAATCAATTTTTCCTATAAACGACGATTTAAAAAAAACCGCGCCAAATTCAAAAACGATAAAACTCTAAACGTCCTAAATCCTCCACGATTCAAACTCCATTCAAAATTATTAATAGCAAAAGGTAATAAGTCGAGATCAGAAGGAAAACGCGTATTTTTTGTTCCCGTTAGCCGAGTTGTTTATCTCCCCGGTAGATGGCGCGCGTGTCTTCGCCATCTGGGATTCCAGTCGCTAGAGCAAACCGCGAATATCTGTCATTTTTTTATACTCGTACACACATATATATATATAAATATTTGTATGACGTTGCGGGTGAAAGAGAACGGTTCGAGCTAACGCCTAGTAGCACACACAGTGCCCGAACACAGAAGCCGACACTTTTAAGCGAGCATTATTTTCCTGACTAACAGCAGTGGCGAGCAGCAGCTCGCGGCTCTCGTCAAAGGCTCCAGTTATGTTTTCGAGTGTTTGGAGACTGTCGGACCGTCACGCGAGCCTGTTTAGCTCTCGGCATGCACCTACATATATATATATAGCTATATAGTTATAGCACAAACCGAGGCTAATATAACACGTCTGCATGTTCGTCGCACTCTGTGCCAATCGGTAATTTTTACCAATTTTTTCTTTTATTATTATATTCTTCAACTTGTTCTTCAAGCCTTTTTCAGAAAATAAAAGCCACGCCGCTTCGCGCGTTAGAGCGATTTTCTTTTATTTTTGCCCCTTAAGAGTCGCGCGCGTCTCGTAACGATCCGGGCTAGTCAAAATTGGACGTCTAATATGTGTTAAAACGCTGTATAGAACGTATAATCGTGGACTGAACGATGATCCGCATATGTTGTAAATATGTCGAGAAAAGGAGATAATAGATGGCGTGACCGGTCGGTTCCGTGCTTCTCGAACGTCGTGTGCCACGAGGAGAGAAAAAAGAATTAAATTCTCGGGCGATGCGTTTTGGGGCGAAATATGATGAAAAAAAGAAATGATAATGATAATAATGCAAAATAAAGGAGGGAGAGGGAGGTTTTCTAGACGCTTTTGACGTTTTTTCGGTTCTTTCTTCGCTAAATAGACTTTGAAGAGCGAACCGCGCGCATTGAACGATCGATTATGGTCTGGGGTTTTTTTAGTTTTTTTTGGGGATTTTTTTTGTCGTTTTTGAGGGAGAGTCCATCAACTCCCGACTAGGGATCATTGTTGCCGCGTCCTGTTTATCGTATTGTAAGGAGTTTGTGGTATATCGAGGAGAGAAGAATTTTTTTTGAACGTTTTTCTTGACTTCGACTAGGGCTACTTAAGGGTTCACCGACGAGACACGAAAATAAGAGGGTTTCGAAAATTTCACGAGAGAAGGGGCAAATTACGCGACGGTGTTGGAGGAATTTAGCGTTTTGACGAACGATCCGGTAGAAAAATTCAAGTCACGTGGTTTGTAGAGATTTTTTTGATGAAACTACAAATTTGAGAAATTGAATTTTGGATTATGTGCCAAATTGGGAAATAATCGTCGTGTGGATTACAATTATAAAAAAAACGTTCTCGATATTTGTAAAATTGATATAATTTTGATGAAATTCGTTTCGATTTAGATTCAAGTTAATTCGATAAAATAAGTTTCGATTTAGATTCGAATTAATTCGATAAAATCCGTTTCGATTTAGATTCGAATTAATTCGATAAAATTCGTTCCACTTTAGATTCGAATTAATTCAATAAAATTCATTGTAATTTATATTCGAATTAATTCGATAAAATTCATTTCAATTTAGATTCGAATTAATTCGATAAAATTCATTTCAATTTAGATTCGAATTAATTCGATAAAATTCGTTTCGATTCAAATTCCAATAAACTCAATAAAATTCATTCCAATTTAGACAAGAATTAATAAATAATCATCGTTTTATCGAACAATTTATTGAATCGTCGCGTTACATCGCATTTACCTACAATTTTCTTCGAATTTCACTTGACGTTTATCGGAATTGAATAAATTCATGAATTTGCATTTTTTTCTTCTTTTCCCACAGATCGTGACGGCGGTCTCGTAGGATTTCTCGCTCGGTATCGGCAATACCGATCGACCTCGAATCAAGATGACAAGAGGACGACGATCGAGGGAGGCGAAAGAATAAAATTGACGTCGCTTCGTTCGGGATGAACGAAGGAGTATTGAAAAGCCAACAGACATATCGAAAGAGAGAGAGAGAGAGAGAGAACGCATTTGGAGCAAGCTGTTGCCGATGGCGGGGCGTAAGTGCCGCGTAACCGCGCAGCGATTTGTCCGGATCAGCGTCACGGCCTAAGGAGATTATACAACTCGGGCCGCTCTTTTCCTTCATCCGCAGCTCCCGGCGAACCAAGTAGCATTTCTTCTTCTTCTTCTTCTCCTCGACGACGAGAATATTCCTTTTTGAATAAATATCTTTGAGTGGCCCCCACATGATCGAACCAGAATCGAAAACGCGCGTCTGTCCTCTCTCACTCGACTCGCATCTGTGTGATCGACGGTTTTTCGATTCAACCCCGGCCCAAACCATCTTTCATTTTTATCAAGAAAATTTCTTTTTCGATCGCGACGAGCGTAAATTTTATCGTAAGAACACAATTTAATTTAGTTCGATGAAATATTGATTTCATTGAATTAATTGAATCGAGAAATTGAATTTAATTCGTAGAAAATTTGCTCGATCGAGACGACATTTATTTTTATCGTATGAATTCGTTATCAATATTAATTTGATTTCGATGAAAATAACTTTAGATTCAACGAAATGAAATTTGTTCTTCGAACTTGGATGATAATCGATATTTCTGGACAAATTTGAAAATAAATATCGATCTATCTACCCGAACAAAAATCTCGAATTTGATTATATTCGATTAAAATTTTTCTTGGATCGAGATAAAATTGATTTTAATCGAAAATAAATCATCTCGATCAATTTAATTCGAAAATAAATCCCTCGATTTACGATCAATCCAAGCGAATCGATTTCTTTAAATTTGATGAAATCGATATCTCGATTAATTTGAATCGATTCCAATAAATGTCGTTTTGATCAAATCAAAATTTATTTGAATTTAACGTAAATTCGTTTTTTACTCGGACCCAATGGAGTTGGAGTGTAACCAGTAGAGCATCGAGTTTAATACACACAAAGTGTAGTTACCATGAAGATAATTTGGATCGAGAAAGAGAGAAGCAGCGAGGCCAAAAAGTGGGCAAGTGTGGGTGATGCCTCGGGTGCTACCGTAAAAAGATTTTTATCCGAGCCTCCGCAGCTCCTTGCTACATGTCGATTTAAAAAACTAACTTTTCCCATTACCATATATTTAGGTTAACACGTGATGCGTATCGCCACGGCAACGCAGCGAGCAGAGGAACACAGAAAGAAAGAGAGAGAGAGAGAGAGAGAGAGAGAGAGAGAGAGAGAGATTTGAGTGAGAAGAAGAGACCAGAAACGACGAGTATATAAAGCTCTCTCGCGCACCCGTCGCGGTTTAACAACCTGTCTCTTATCTCGCCGATGTAATAACGCGGATCCTATATTTACGAGTTTTGAAAGACCAACCGGGGAAAACTTTTTCACGATAAAAGTCTCGAAAATTTTCGTCTGCGAACGTCGTTGCGCCATTGCAAGAAAGAAAGAAAAAAAAAACAGAAAACTGAAAATAATTAAAAAGAAAAATGAAATTTTGTGCAATAAACATTGTTAGAATAAGGTAAAGGACCCAATTATTGAACATGGACCAATTATTGAACACTCTTGTATTTTTTATTATTGTATCTAATTTTACTTAATAAAAATACAAGAGTGTTCAATAAGTGGTTCATGTTCAATAATTGGATTTTTTACCTTATATTGTTTATCAAAAAATTAATCTTTTGGGTGGAAGTGATTTTTTTTGAAATTTTGTTTGATAAAAAAAAATTATTTTTATGGAAATTATTTAAGAATTTTGTTTTGTTTCTTAATTAAAAATAGTAATTATGTTATTATGGTAATGTATATTTGGCGAGTTAAGTGATGGAAAAAAACCACCGGCCATTCTTTCGTCTCTGGCTGGAAGCTTCCTCGCTGTTTTTCAAAGCGAAGCCGCTCGCGGCCGTTTCCGGTCGTTCGGTTCTTCCGGCCTTCCTCTTTCTCCGCGCGATTCCACCTCAACATGCCTCCTCTCCTCGTTTCCTTTTCAGTACGCTTCTTTTACTTCCTCTTTCTTTTCTTTTCTTTCCTTTTTATTTCTCGAGCTACGAATAAAGTCGTGGAGGCGCGGGTTTATTATCGTTATTACACGAATTATGATCAGGTGAAGAAACCCAGACGTAAGGCCCAAGCGGAGCGGGAGTTTGCTGTTATTAGATCCAAAAAGCCACTTCAAAGTGATAGTGCCGAGTATAAACAGAGGGCGCATCGAGCGACTCAAAGGGACAGATGAACTGTCGAGTAAATAGGGGAGGGGGTTGGGAGAGCTGCAAGGTAGATGATGTTTTGAAAACTAAATCATCGTTGTTTCGTATTAACGACGATGAAACAAGACCGACGAGTTCAGAGATTTTTCAATTTCCGTGAGAAATTTCCGTGTAACCGTCGACATTTTATTAATTCAAAATTTGCCTGACAGATGTAGCCACTGCGGCAGCCATTTTGTTAACGCGACTACGATCAACCAACAAAATGGCGGATGTATGGAAACATCGCAAACTTATGTACAATAGTTAACCTAGAAATTTACAAGTGTACATCGGCCATTTTGCGATACAAAATCTCGCGCGATATCCGCCATTTGCTAAATCGTAACTTCGTCTCAGTGTCGCACGTATTGACCTAGCGACATGGCGAATACGTGGATGAAAACCGCGGAGTCGCGAAACGCCCGGGAATGCGGTAGCCGTTCAATTTTCATTCCCGCGATCGTGGCGGTATCGATCACGCGATGAAATATCAACGCGTTCGGTTATTATAGAAACGCCGCTAGCGTGTCTCTCGCAAGAAAATATTTCTTTGGTCGGTCGTGAGCCGACGCGAACCAGAAGTGCCGTCGATACACAATAACACGAGTGCCCGTCCAATAATTATCTTCGGCCACAAACAAAAAGAACTCAATAACAAAAAGAAAATGAAACAAAGAAAACGAAATAAAGAGATCTAAAAAAAGACGCAACCGGGAATCATTATTAGCGTTTGCTCCTTTTTCTCCATCGTACTGGCGCATTCTCGGATCGAGCCGGCATAAACCACGGATATCTTTCGCGCTGTAAAGTTTGCTCTCTCCCTCTCTCTCGGCAAAATCTGGCATTAGAAGAAAATCTTAAGGAAAATGCAGTGAAAAATAATCACTGTGTGCGACATAATAACACGAGAGAAAAGTGAGAGAGAGAGAGAGAGAGAGAGAGAGAGAGAAAAGTGAGCTAGTGGGCGAGAGGGTAGGTCGAACCTAAAGAGAGAGAAAAAGAGAACGTCGTTCTAAGGCATTCGCCGACTCTGTCAGTATATTCACCGACTCTTGCTCAACTTCCATCTCTTCGTCCACGTAGTTAATATATCTATACATACCGCCTAAAGTGCATCGGTGGTAGAACAAAATACAGATGTTTCGCGCTCTTTCCCCACGGCAGTTTCCACCGCGGGCTTGCTCTATCGTAGGTAACTACGCGTCTGACTGTATAGGGAACGTTACTACTGCCTGCCATTTCCCTCCCGCCCCTCTTTCTCCTCCTTTTACCCTCCTCAGCCTATATTACCGTGAGATGCTCTTACTACTGCAAAAAGCCCGTTCACCGTAGGTACCCCCTCCTCCCTCCTTGCCCCTTTTCGCTTCGCCACCCGCGCGCCACAGACACACTGGTACACACACGGACAAGAAAATCGCGAAGCTTCAGCGCCCAGAAGCGAGCTGCTGTATAGGACTCGCTTATACATCGGAATCCGTGCTCAGTCAGCCCGCCCACCGCCCACCACCCACTCTCCTACCTCCGCCCCCCCGGCGCACCACGTCCCGTCATCCCCTCTTGAGCGTAGCAGTGTGGGAGGTGCGTTGCCGAGCGGTTGCCGTCGCGTTTAAAGTCCGACAGTAAAACAATAAATTGCTACTCAGCCGCTCTACGGCTCCCTCGTATGTTAGTTATATAGAGGCTGGTATGTGTGCGAAGGCGCTGCTCTCGCCGGGTGAACGAGGGAGGGAAGGAAAGCGGTCCCTGTCAGCAATTGAACCCCCCCCCCCCTCTCCCTCTCACTCGCTCTCTCTCTCGCTCAATCCACGAGAGAGAGAGAGAGAGAGAGAGAGAGAGAGAGAGAGAGTGAGAGAGACTCGTAAGAAAAAATGGCAGCTGGTGTGCTCCATGTACTACGGCTGCGGATTGAGCACCTATAGCATGCGCACCAGCACAGACCTACGAGAACGTACACACAGTAGGGAGCGACCATGCGCATGCAAAAACCTATACCACGGAGACATGGATACGTAGTGTCATATACATGTGAGAATGATACAAACACGTACGAACCAAGTCGGGGCGCAGGTACGAAACGGTCCAATACCATCCGTACGTGTACACGAATCGTCTGTCGGTTTCAACGCTTCTCTCAGTGAGAGAAGAGAAAATGTGTGGAGGTGGCATGGAGTATCCGCGGTATCACAAGGGCGGGATGAGGGTGGCTACCGTCACTCGCGAACGTTCGCACGTACACGCTCGGTTCTTCGGAGATTTCTCTCTCTCCGTCTGTATGTTCGACTCGTTCTTTGTCTCGCTTCCGCTACTTGGCAAAGAGCATCGTTGTTGGATATCTTGAGGAGGGTGGAGGATAGGGGGACAGTGGAAGAACGAGGCATTCGCAGCGGTACATAACGTTTTTGCCACCGGCCCCCTTTCCTAATGCGGCGTAAGAGACGTACAGTAGACGCCGAAGGAGGACGACGGTAGTAGGGTGAGGGTAAATGGGGGCAGGTCTTCGCGGAGTGGCGCTCGGGTCGATGGGCGGTGCTACTGAGCCGCCACGCCCTCCAACAGTTGAAACCGGCATGCGTCCGTTTCTTTAGCGGGCCTCTCTTCGGGTGGTACGCGCTCGTCTACGGTGGAGGGGATGGTGCGGGGGGTGCGCCGACGAGAACCATCCCGCTTGCAGCGCGGGTCAGTCTGTCAGGCAACCGGTCTGTAACTCGGTCCGAAACCCCGATCGTCGGTCCTGTCCACGGCTTGTTACAACCGGGAACGGGCCAGAAGAGTAGCCACGCACACAGACCTCCTACATGTCTTCGACAACGCCACCTACGCACGCGTGAACGTTTTTCTTTCTTGTTTTGTTGTTGTTGTTTGTTTGTTTATTTTTGTTTGTCGGCTCGTTATCACGGATCGAACTTGACGTTGACGACACGGGTATTGCGAAAAAACGAACGCAATTGTGATTAGTTCGCGGAATACTCGCGAGCC
Organism: Tryphoninae sp. A BG-2022a; assembly: GCA_030522965.1. NCBI lineage: Eukaryota > Metazoa > Arthropoda > Insecta > Hymenoptera > Ichneumonidae > Tryphoninae sp. A BG-2022a. The sequence continues at coordinate 7,961 of JAPYZT010002296.1, forward strand.
CTCGACATTTGTCCATTGTGTTTCCTCGAGGGATTCCATTGATGAACTTCCCAATTCGTGGTGTGTTGTGCGCGATCGAGTCGTTCGAAGGGAAGTGTTTATAAACGGATTCCTTCGTCGACGTTCCGCAGGACTAGGTTTGGACGCATCAGGGATTAAGGATCGTCGAGAGTGACTCGAGGATAGATTGTCCTTTCTTGGACCTCTTGGAAAAATGACGAGACTCGGACTGTCCGGGTTCGAGGCTCGCGCCCTCGCATCCTGACCACGAACAATAATCGTCTCGCGTAAAGTCCATACGACATCCGATGAAGATCCTTGTTTGGTTCTCCATCAAGAGGGAATCCTAAGATTCTACTCGGCGAGGTGTTGGTGAAAACGCTCTCGAAGGTGCTTATCACCTCGGGGTCCGTTGGTTTAAAGTTTCCGTGTTACTAAAAGCCACGAGTTAGGAAAAGGAGCGGGTTGGGTGATGTTGCTGGAGTCGCGAGGTCACGCCGGTAGGAAGCAGAGAAACGGTCTGACGCTGAGTTCTTACGGTGGGATCGGGAGTGTCGCTAGCGGCGTCGGGGTTGATCCCGGCGTCGTTAGCGGCAGTGTTGGTGTACACCCTGCCGGTAGCGAGGAGGACGATGACGACTCGAGATCGTTGCTACTCGGTGGTGTCGTCAAACTTCCTACGAATTCGACCCCGTCAACTACCGCGACGACGATGTCGACGAGTCCGGGTGGTTGCGCACGAACCGATCATGAGACCGAGGATTGTAGCTCGAGTCCCTCACCCAACAACAGCCTCTTGAACAATCTTAACAACAACTGCAACAGCAACTCGAATCGTCAATGCGCCACGGACTTTAGCATAGCCGCCATTATGGCGAGGGATTCGCGTCATCAGCAGCAACAGGCCCAGCAACAGGACCAACAAACTTCCCATCATCACAATCATCATCACCATCATCACCATCATCATAGGCACTCGCAGCAACAAGCCGTCGGCGGCGGAAAACTTCATCAGCATGGTGAGTTCTACCGTTCCTCGACCTCCCTGATGATCCTTCTCGACCCAGGCCTCATTGATCCATCGAACACGCGTGTGCCATTTCCAAACGATCGCTTACTTTTACCTATAATTTGCAACTATCGAGCGATTAACGACGATCGAGCCACGAAGCGCCTCGCGATTAATGATTGAACGTAATTGGCAAGATTGGCTGAGGGATCTACCGCGAAGATTTTCATGAATATCTCAACCGATTACCGCACTCCCGTCGTTACTCAAAGGCAGGGAGCTTTTATTAGATGCGGGCCGAGTATCGAGTGTCTAATAACTCTAATCCCGTAGATCCAATCGTTTTTATCGGTTGTTACCGTCCGACGGTAAGAGGACGCCCGGCGGAGTGATGCGACGCGTTAATGGTCACCGGTCGTCGGAAATTGCGCAGATTATCCGTTTGGATCAAAGGAGACACACATCATTCCACCGATGATGGTGAAAACGACGCCGTTAATTAATCGAGGAGTCGAGTTTTGTAACGGACGATACGCCTTGGAGAATCTCTTCGAACGTGTGCTCTTTGATTCTTCGACGTTTATCGCACATTGCGCCCATACTATTTCATTTACCCGGCTCTCGTGTAATGGCGGCTGATGCCGGCAATGACGAGACGCGTTCCTCGAGGTGCCAGGAACATGAGCCGTAAAAGGAACGTCCACGCGACACGTACCTACCTGGAGACACGAGACAGAAGAATCGGTTGTTAATGCTAATTGCGACCGGTAAATCCCTGTTAATCAGTGAATGTACCATAATTACGAGTGACTGCGGCGATGATAGTGCCTCGGGTGAACAGGACGACGAGACTTGGTATCGACTCGAGTCTCTCTCTCTCTCTCTCCCCCTCTATCCCTTCCGCTTCGTGTCTCCTCCGACTTGAGTAATAACGACGAGTTTACGACGAGTTCTCTCTCTCTCTTTCTCGGCGGATGACGCTGACGACACGTCTCGCCATGGACGACAAATCTCTGTTCTCGATTATAGTCTTTCATGAGTTTTTCCGTAATCCGATACGAACGACTTTTTCATTTACGACCAACCGGGAAATTCCTCCTCGCCGTCAATGACTCAATCAATTCCCTCGATTCAATATTCTTCAGACGTCTGGTCGATTTCTAATGACTCCAGGGGATTCCTGTCAATTCCTATTTCTATTCACATTTGTTCCACCAAACGGTGTTAGTTCGGACATGAATGAGAGATGCGAGAAAGGAACAAGAAAAAAAAACGTGTTTCTAGAGGTTTTTGGTCGCACGTGGCATTCGGTTTCATTAACGTGTCTCGAAGTGCGACTGACTCGACGACCGAGGCGTAATAAATAGCCAATGACTTAGTTAAGCGACGACGACGACGACGACGATGAGGATGAAAGAGGAGAGGTGAGGAGGAGGAAGAGGTGAAGAAGGAGAAGAAGAAGAAGAAGTGAGAGCGGAGGACTCTTGTCGCATTTTGCACGGGTGCTGTGCCGACTGGCACGGTGGACCGCGTGTGCCTCAAGAGCGTGAAGTTACGACTGGTTCGCGCGACAGGTCAGCCCCTCGGACGATTTTGTCGCGCGGGGAACCGGTCAGGGAAAAGAAAGATTCCTTAGGCACGACCTGACTCGCGCGCCGCGCAAGCCATTTTCGTACAGCCAACGGTGATAAAGGTCCGAAGTGCCCCGGGCTCGCGTATTGAGGAAGCCCGGAACGAAGAATGCGAGAACTGACGTTGGCTGCTCGGTAGACAGGGACTAAAAAGAAGAAAAGAATAAGAAGTGAATGGGCGGGGAGGGGGGAAGAATGAGAAGCAAGAAACGAGAATTTCGAGCTGCCGCTCCGAGCGGGAATTCCTAATAAATTAATTCCAACTTTGGGGGAGAAAGGGAGGAAGACGACCCAACACTTTCTTTCGGGTGGGTCTCGGTAAATCGTATAATGTTTTGTAAACAAGCGGTCATTGGGTTGTCGCCAGGAAGATCGTGGGGTGTCTCTACGAATAAATGGACGACACAATGGTGAAAAAGGAAAGATGAGACGACGAGATATGGACCGTAAGGGAAACGGATACATGGTGTGACTCGGTGGTCAACAGAGGAATGAGCAGCTTTCGTGACTAAAAAACGACCAAGATTTTGGATAAGTTTATCACGCGATAATTAGCAACGATTGACGAGATTAATATTAATTAATTGGAGAAAAGTTAAATATTTTCAAAATCGGGATGGGCGAGATTTTGAAAATAGCGACTCAAAAGAACAATCGACACGTTTATTTTCCACCATCCGTCGGTCGAAGAATAACAAGACATTTTCACACAAGAAATCTCATTTGTCTCACTTTTAGAAAATTATTCTAAATTTGTCACAAATATAAACAATTTTGAATAATTCCAGTGAAGAGAACCAGAAGAACAATCCTTTTTATCCCACCTTCCACCGTCGCCATTTATGTGCTTCCGACAGTTATTAAGACTCTCCTAATTCCAAATCTCTCCAACTCAACAAACCAGTAAATAAATAACAAAATAAATAAACAATAAAAATTGACTGATCCAAGAGTACCAAGAGTGGATTACCAATTGACTGGAAGTACACTAACGGAGGGTGACCCCATGATGGTTTTAGCGTCGTCGGCGACGGAAGAAGGCACGAGAAAATTATGTAGAAAACTCGCTCGTAACAACGAAGAATACGACTTTGTGTTTGCCACGTGGATCGAATAGCCATTATACGAATCCTCGGCCTCCTCTTCGCTGATGGCGTTCAAACGCGCGAGAGGGCGCGCGCGAGTTATCTTCATCTCTCTCTCTCACTCTGTTCTCGTCTCTCCTGTAATTTAGAACCCGATAACCTTCCTTTCCGCAGACTTCGTGCGTCTGCGGCCTCTTGAACGGCCTCGTGCGCGGTCTCTTCTTTTGCCGCGAAGCACACGCGAGCCACTTCGACGGCAGTTAAAATTGTATAGGATCGGTCTTTATATGCAGGCGTGTGTATATACGCGAGAGTGTACCAGCCATCGTATATTTCCTTTTTTCTTCTTCCTCTCGTTTTCTTTTTTTCCTCAGGTTTTTTCATCTTCTTCTTCCTCACTACTGGATAACTTTCGCCGAACAGTCGGAAGTTAACGGCACATAGCCTTTTGTCCTCTCGAGCGTCTCTGCCACTTCCATCATGGAAACGATGAGACACGTTGGTACGCGTCGTTTGAATAGCGGGGAATAAAAGTTTCGATGAAATTGCAGAGGTGTCCGTTCCATCCAGCCAGAGAACGAGGGCTTTGTGATTTTTGGACAGTGAAAAAGAAAGAAGAAAGGGAAATCATTGATGTAGATTCGGGTTGATTTTGAATTCATTATTTTGCTTTGATTTGATTATTCGTTGTCAGTTTTTGTTATTTTTTTTTTTTCAAGCAGCCTCTCTAAATCTGAATTAGTGAAATTTCACTAAATTTTAGTCATATTTTACTAATTTATTTAGGGTGTCACTAATGATTAGTAAAAAATCACTAATTGGATTAGTCAAAAATGGTTGCTATAAAAATTAGTAACATTTGACTACGCGATTAGTAGTCAGCATAGCTGATACGTTTATCCACCAGCCGATTGTAATTCTTGACGTGAATAATATGTATAATAGTAATCTCATACGTACCGACAAGAAAATGAAACGCTCGTAAACTTTTTGCTTTTCATCTTAAAACTTTTATAAAATAAGATTCGCCATTTCGCACTGCACACGAACTGACTGACATGAAAAAATGACGCCTCCCAATAGCCGAACAAAGGAAGTATCAGGTCGGCAGCTGGCGCCTTCATTGGTTGATCGCTGAGTCCTGTACTAATTGATTAGTCACTGTGTAATATTACTAATGAGTTAGTAAACTGTATTGACTAAATAATAGTCAATCGTTTTACTAATTTGCTTTAGTAAGCCTGATTTACTATTTTTGTTTACTATTCTATCAGTGGAACGGTGCACTTATCACTATTTCACCAGTAGAACGTGCATTTATTAATTAAATTAGTCAATTTTTCACTAATTTATATTTAGAGAGTTTGGGAAAGACTAAACTGACTAATTCAATTAGAATTAGTCAATTTTTCACTAATTCTGATTTAGAGAGTTTGGGAAAAATATTGATAACGAAAATAGAAACTTATTATTGTTGGACTATTGTTATTGTATTAACTAAACAATAGTCAATCGTATTACTAATTTGTTCTAGTAAGGCTAATTTACTATTTTCTTTTACTATTCTATCAGTGAAACGGTGCGTTTATCACTATTTCACCAGTAGAACGTGCATTCACTAATGGAATTAATCAATTTTTCACTAATTTAGATTTAGAGAGTTTGGGAAAAATATTGATAACAAAAATGAAAATTTCTTATTGTTGGCATTTTAAACAATTTTGTTTTGAGACAAAGCTGTAAGATGAAAAAAATCACGACCATGGGATAAAATAATGAATAAAAGGGTCTGTTTGCCAGGCCGCCAACGCGACAAATAACCCCCTCGAGATGAATTGAGCAAGACGTCTCCTCTGTCAATGAATTAGCTGATGGTCAAGCCCCCTTTTCTTTAATTCGACGGCGCGTACACGGTGAGACCACACAATCGGGTACGACAACACAATGACGCGGGAGGTGGATACCGATGCTTCTATCTTTTATCTCTTTTTCTCGAGTGAAAGAGAGAGAGAGAGAGAGAGAGAGAAAGGGAGAGACTTCATCAATACACTTTTATCAACGGCTCGAGATTTTTGCCGCGTCACCGTACATTCCCCGAGAACCCCGCGAGCCACGCGCACGAGTCATTCTTGATTTTTCTCCATTGTTCACTTTTATCGCGCGCTTGTATCGAGTTTTAACGAATTTAAATGCAAAAATTGAAAAGATATTTTTCAAAAATTAACATTTCGTCAATATTGATTTACAATTTGTTATGTTTTGTTTAAAAATTTGTAAATTTTGACGTAATTGTGATAAATGTTGTTCTAATTGTTTTCTTGCAATATTATTAATCCTTAAGTTAATCCGACTAATTATTATTAATCGTTAGTCGGATTTTCATTTCATTCTTTCCTTCTAAATCGCATCTGCGTTGGATGAAGCACATACACTTTATGAAAAGCCCCCAGAAACCGCTCTGTCTATTTCAAAATACATTGTTTCCAGATTGTAAAACCATTTTTTATCAATAATTACAAAATTTACAACAATTTTTGTAAAAAAAATCTTTTTTCACGAGATTTTTTTGCATAATTTTTGTTGCATATTTAAAATTAAATTGCGCATGCATTGTGCATTATTTCATTATTTATGATAAATTAAAAACGCCTGTCTGACTGTAACGTGATTCTAGCTAACTATGACTACAAAGTGTTAAAACTGATTTTTAAAATATAAATTACTTGGCAGGTTAAATTTTACACGACAGGCGTAAAAAAATGAACAAAACCTGCTATTTCTAAACAAAAATAATTTATTTTGTACTACATCGCACGATTTAAATATTAAATAGAAACAGTTTTGAGAAAAACAAACCTTAAATTTTACCTCGTGATAAAAAAATTAAATTATTGCTATGTCATAAAAAAAAATCAATTTTGAAAAATTTCCTTAAGCGTATTTCTATCCCAAAGAACGAACGCTTTCATATCACGGACAATTTCCTAACAAATCCAATATCAACCCTTCCCCAGTGAAAAACATCCTCGACCAAACCGCAAACAACATTTTTCTCTGGACGAGCCAATAATTCATTCGTCTCCCGGAACACATGTCGACAAAAGTAAAAAAAAAAAGAAAAGAAAATCACCACCGGATTCTCCTTAGCGAACGTGCAATTTTCGTCTCGTCCGCAGGTCCGACGCTAACCCAGTCTTCAAGAAAAAAAACAAGAAACAGCACAACCTCGAACATCCTACTCTCTTCAACGGTTCATTTCCGAAGCACAGGCGTCTGCCGGAAGTCGTCGTAACGTTTAAATTTCCTGCCACACGTTTCACAGCAATAAAATCCGCGTACGCACTCTCCACCCCCTCGATCCAGACGCAACTTTGTTCCTATCCTTTGATGATCCAATTACGACCCAAGCAGTCGTCATTCCTCTCCCAAACTCCTGGCTACTCCTTCTGTTTATTTTTGCGCAAAATCGTGTCCCATTTTCATTTTGATGTTACGGTTGACATTCTCACCCTCCCACGTCTTTCATTCCCTCCTCCCCATCAAAAATCCTCGTAGTCGCAAAAGTCTGACTTACGAAGCGGACCTCGGTGAGAACAGTTCCGTTCTCATTCTCGACGTTTCTTCACCAGCATCCCCCTTCCTCCCCCTGCACCATCGCCCCACTCCACTTTCCTCCTCAACCCTCGTCTCGTGCTCGTACCACAAAATTCTCTTCTACCTCGTAAATAACGTCCCACACGTTCCGTGGGAAGGGGGGGGGGGATACCGCGTTTAGCACCGTGAATACGTCTCACGTGCGTGTACATACCGTCGGGCAATGGAACTATATAATAACGAATGTACTTCAACGCACACGTGGTGGCGACGGTAAGAAGGCAGTGGGTGGAGAGGGAGGAGAGGAGGAAGAGGAGGAGGGGAGTGGAGGCTGAGCAGTAGCGACAGTAGAAAGCTGGGAGGGTGAGGGGGTGGAAGGACGGAGTGAGAGAGAGGAGTAGTGAACGCGACGAAACAGAGATGGCGGAACGGTCGTTCTTTTCGTCAGTCGTTTAACACCGGCGTTGACGTTGTCGAATAAAAATACTCGGAGGGATGGAGGGGGATGTTGGTTTCCCTCTCCTTTGCTTGCTCTCCCTTTTTGCACGAGGACCACACGCGAGTCGCAAGACTTCGAGGCCCAATTAAGAGATACCACTTCGCTTCGTCTCTCATCCGGACCCCTGAGAATTGTCATTTTTGCCTGCAAGGGAGAGAGGTGGAGGGAGGAGGGAGATGTTGCATTTTTGTCTTGTTTTTTCTTGGTTTCGTTCACGTGACAACATTCTATCGCTATTCGAGCAACTTGGGGTTTTATTTAGATACGCCATAAGTTTACGTTACGGAATGAGAAGGACGAGAGGGAGAGTGGAAGTTGGGAACGATACATCGCAATGGCCGCTGCAACTGTAACCACCCACGCAAGAGAGAGAGAGAGAGAGAAAGTCAGATGCGATTTGTAACGGAGGAGGAGAGAAGTCTCCTGATGGCGTGCAGTACCACACGAGTACGCGTTTGCGTGCGATCTTGCTGAATGTTGGTGCGTTACGTCGTGGACATTATTGTACAGTTTCCCGTGCTATATATATTTGTGGATTTGTGTGTGTATATATAGAGAGAACGAGTACAATGACGTGGCAGAAAATGGCTCTCGAGGCATTCAGGTCTCGCAAAGTGAATGCCATGACTTATCGGCTGTTACTCAAGCTACGCTTTTTTTTCTTGTTGTGGATTTCTTCGTTGGTTTGTAGCAAAGTAGGGAATGATTTTGTCCCTGATATCTTGAGATAAGTATTTGGAACTCGTTGGGGATATTCTTGTGTTTATGTTGTTTCATGGTTTTGAAAATTTTAAGGATTGAAGGAGTTATTGGAGCAACTTCTTTGCTGTTTCGTGACAGACTTGGGAATTGTTTTTGTCCTTGATATCTTGAGATAA
>JAPYZT010002297.1:0-16243 GCA_030522965.1 Tryphoninae sp. A BG-2022a
TCTTGTGGGGAAAAAGAGTGGATATTAGTTCGAGATAATTTGGTAGATAATTCGTTCAAGTTATCTTATCTGGTTTCTGTGTGCCGTTGGGTTAATATGGTCAATTGTAAACTTGGGGTTGAAGGTATAATGCCGGGAAATAATTTAACGTTTCGAGTCGTCATCTCATTAAGAGAATAGCAGAGTTCTTGAAAATCGGTTGAGGTAATTTAATGAGATTATAATGTTATCTAGATAATTAATGGTGGGATCGTTGAATATTTATGGGGTGGTGGTGGATTATCTTCTCGTGGGGGAAATAAATCGATCTTAGTGGAAGATAATTTGGCAGATAATTCATCAAACTATCTTTCCAGAAACACGAATCAGCTAGGTCGTCTTGATCAACTAAAGTAATGACCTTTAACTAGGCACTTCATGAATGAGACATCAAGTAAGTATTCGCAATTGAGGGAATTATCTGAAGAATTATCTACATTAGATAACGATGTAATAACAAAAAAATTCATGACTACAGAATTCGTGATCAAAGTTTTACGATAATTTCGTCAATTGTAGGATCCACGATTTATTATCTCGTTATCTGGAAAATTATCTCGACAAGATAACCATCAATTTTCACGTATTTCAATCCACAATGTATCCAAAACTCGAACAACGAAAAATTGACTAAATATCGATCTAGATAATATTATCTACACACGACTATCTAAATAATCTAAATTTGACCGTTGTAATTATGACGAATTCAGCTAGCAGCGAATGCTACGAACCTTTCTCTCGCCGCGATCGAAGGAAATCTCTGTTGAAACTAAACCGAGACCGAGTCACGTGAAAGTTTACACGTGTCACGTATCGCTGTATTTTTCAACGCATTTTATTGAATGGATAAACCGCTCCATAAAGTCGACTAGAACGACTCGAATGGCTTGCCGTCTTGGACAACGACGAATGAAACACACATCGGGCGAGGAGAAAAACAAAAAATAAAAAAAAAACAAAAAGAAAGAAAATGCAGCAAAGAAATAAAATGGCGAAGCAAACCGTGAAAGAGCGGTAAGCGAGGACGAGTGCACTCGAGATCACCCCTATAAAAGGCTATTACGATGCTCGATGTCGGTGCGTTGCACCATTGGCATCCTTTCCAAGAAAAGTATCTATAGTTTTGAACTAAAATCATTTTTGAGCTGAATGATCTTTAATTTGTTCGAATTCAAATTTTTCTCCATTGACACCAATAGTACATTTTTGTTGCATCGTGACAGCTCGATTCTTAATTTTTGTTCAATTATAATTTTATATTATTATTATTATTATTATTATTATTATTATTATAACATTATATTTTATCAATTTAAAAATAAACAAACTGTGCTGAATTGCAATTATTATTTTTCTTAGATTGAATGTGACGAATAGTAAATACGTAAGCTAACATTCACAATGAAACAAAAATTGTATAATGTGCAAAAATGAGAATAATGACTGTTTTTGCTAGAAAACAAATATTACAACTATTTCCTTCCTGTGAATTAAGAGTTATAAATGTAATCGGGATATTTTTGAGATATATCAGTCTCAGAAAAAAAAACTACGTTGATAAGCATCGTTTCAAAAACATATTTATTTTTGAACATGAAGAATTTACTTATTACGTTTATTTATTATATACAGGGTGAATTTCATAACGTGTGACAGGCTTTATTTTAAGGTAGATGGGATTATTACAAACAAAAGTTGCAAATATACATTGGAGATATTTTGAATAGTTTATGAGATATACATTTTTTAAGATGGCTCAAACAGAGCGCACCGAGAAACGTTGGAACCGCCCACTCCCCGTCCTAACAGCCAATGTGCGAGAAATAAAAATGACTGCGTAATAATATAATAAATAAAATCGAATGCTCTGAATTTTGCAACCTGAAATGGAACTCCTTACACTGGCTATCTCTACGGCTAAGGCGGGAGTGGGCGACTCCAACGCTTTTGGCGTGCTCTGATTGGACCAACTTTAAACATTTATATCTCGTAAACTATTAAAAATATCCCTAATGTATATTTGCAACTTTTGTTTGTAATGATCCCATTTACCTTAAAACAAAGCCTGCTACACCTTATGAAATTCGCCCTGTATATAGACAAATTTTTATACACTCGAATAGAACATTCATAATGAAAAAATAATAAGAAAATATACAAATTATGAAAAAAAAATTAAATAACACTACACGGTTTGGGGATCGAACCTTGAATTTTATTAATATTATTATTCGTAAAGCTCCAATTTATTACAAGAATTAGAAAAATTAACAAATTTAATTAAATCATAAAAAAAAGGAAAACTGCATCGACGATAAAAAGGAAAAAAAATACAAGTACCAGTATTTTTTTTGTTTTTATTCAAAGTACTCCCCTGTGATAAAAGCGAGTAAAATTTCTTGCTCGGTTTTCAAACAGATAATAATCGTGGCTAGGACATTCGGGTTGCCAGAAAATCTGCCCAAAAATGGCTATCGACAATATCTGTGTAGAAAGCGAGCGAGATTCCTCGAGAGATTATCGTAAATATATATATATATATATATATATATATATATATATATATATAATGGTATATTAGCGTGGCGTACTATCTCCTCGTAATAATATTATAACATCCTAGCGTAACAGTCGTAAATGCCTTGGCAACAGTAAAATCGTAGAAGGGGGGATAGATCTCGAATGAATGGGCTCGGCAAACGACTCGGTCTGCCAATTCCCGGATAATCTTCGCTACGTTTCATCCTACGCACACGCACATGGACTCTTTATTGTATTTTTAGTATCGCAGATAAATACCAAATATTTTCTATTTTCATCGTACGCAGGAAAAAAAAATTGGCTTAGAAAAGTAGAAAATAATTTATTGATGTGCGCATCAATAAAAAATAGCAATAATAATAAGAAGTAGGAAAAAATGATATTAATGAAAATAATGATAAGAGGATGATCAAGAAAAATAATTTCCAATTTATTTTTTCCTAAATTAAAATATTATTTGTTTGCAAAGAACAAAATTAATTTAGAGAAGTAAAAAATAATTTATTGATGTGCGAATCAATAAAAATAATAACAATACATAGAAAAATAATCACCAATTTTTTTTCTAAATTATATTATTTATTTTTTGTAAAAACAAAAATAACCAACGACCACGAACTCAAATCTATTTAATGATCAATAACTCAGAAATTAGCAAAATTTGAAAATAAAAAAAAAACAAATAAAAAACAAATCTTTATTTTTATTATTACAAAAACATAAATAACAATTGATATATAAACAATCGTGGAAAAGAATAGTTTCTAACTGTAGAACCTCCTGTAAGTCGTCGAGTAAAATCGATTAACGCAAAAATATTCTTTTCTTTTTTCGTGTAGCATACACGAATCTAGCTTTCACGTTAGCGACAGCAAAAATACTAAGAAACAGAAACGAATGGAGGGTGTGTATATCCCTGACTCTACGTACCCTCGAAATGCGCGCCATGTGGCCATGCTAAGATTTTAACGATCCCCTCTCGTTGACGCCCCAGGGGTGTCTTTACGTTTTTATCTGTCTCCCCCCCCCCTTCACCATCACTTTTTTCTCCTTTTTCCCCCTATGTATCGCCCAATGTTATTCGGGATAAAACTAACGTTGAGTCACAAGCTTCGCGAATTTAACGGCCCCTCGTCGCGATTACCTCTTATTTCGTTGGAAAATATACGTCCTCGAATATTAACATCAATGTTGCAAAAGAAATTCGTCGAATTTACATAAGCAACGAATATTAGTAAAGAATATTATTTTTTCTCAAGAATTTATTTTTATGAAATAATTAACAAGCTTGTTACAAGAAAAATATATTAGGGATGTTTATTTTTAGTTTAAAACTAGTTTCTTTTTTAGAAATTTTGGATGAATAAAATTGCAGGGTTTTATTTTTCTAAAAAATAATCGAACTTTTTTTTTCATCTGGGAGATTCTTGGTGGAATAAAGTTGCAAAATAAATTCGTCGAATTTACATAAGCAACGAATATTACTAAAGAATTTATCTTTATGAAATAATTAACAAGCTTGTTACAAGAAAAATGTATTAGAATTATTAATTTTGAGTTTAAAACAAAATTGTTATTAGCTAGTTTATTTTTTAGAAATTTTGCATGAATAAAATTGCAGGGTTTTATTTTTCTAAAAAATAATCGAACTTTTTTTCATCTGGGAGATTCTTGGTGGAATAAAGTTGCAAAATAAATTCATCGAATTTACATAAGCAACGAATATTACTAAGGAATTTATCTTTATGAAATAATTAACAAGTTTGTTAAAAGAAAAATATATTAGAAATATTAATTTTGAGTTTAAAACAAAATTGTTATTATCTAGTTTCTTTTTTAGTAATTTTGCATGAATAAAATTGCAGGGATTTATTTTTCTAAAAAATAGTCGACCTTTTTTTCATGTAGGACATTGTTGTTGAAACAACTAGCTTTTAAAAGATTAAGCGTCACTTCACTAGGATTATTCACTAGGAACTAAATTGAATATCGACATGAAAAATATTTCATAATTATGGCGGCCGACTGGTAAGGCATGAAAAAGTTGGATGAAAAAATGTGTACGATTTTCGGGACGCCTGTGCTACGGCCAATTCTTGTGCGAATCAATAAATAATATCAGTAATAATAAAAAGTAGGAAAAAATGATATTAATTAAAATAATAACAAGAGGATGATCGAGAAAAATAATTACCAATTCTTTTGTCTAAATTAGAATGTTATTTATGTTTGCGAAAAAAGAAAAATTAATTTAGAAAAGTAGAAAATAATTTATTGATGTGCGAATCAATAAAAGATATCAATAATAACAAGAACTAGGGAAAAAAATGATATTAATGAAAATAATAACAAGACAATGATCGACATGAAAAATATCTCATAATAATGGCGGCCAACTGGCATGAAAAAGTTGGACGAAAAAATTCGTACGATTCTCAGTACGCCCGTACTACGGCCAATTCTTGCGTATTAACCCTCGAGACTCCGTGAGCGACGGACGTGCTTGGCCTTCTCGTCCTTTGGCTCGACGTATCGCCGTTTACACACACACACACACACGCGCACACAACGCCAACAATTTTTGTCCTTTTACTACTCTTCAACCTCCTCTCACTCTCCCCCCTCGCCATGTACCGCTCGACCCTCCACTGTCCGTCCAACCGTACCACCACCCGTGCATGTACACAATGAAAATGCCGTCCGAGCTATTTTGCGGCCAACGACAAACACGCGTTTCTCTATTGACGAAAGGTTCGTAAGAATCTCAAGAAGAAACATATAAAACGAGAAACGTGTCTCTCGAAAGGATCGTAAGCGTCGAAGGGAGCATCGTCTCGCTTCCGTCGGGAGACAGTGCCAAGAGGCGATTACCCGTCGGACCTTTTCTATTCTTCCTTATTACTGCTAGTCACGAGACCGATACAATTATCTCCTTCTAAATTTTTTTTTAAACTTTCTCTCCTCAATTATAGACTCCTAAACATATCAAGGACAATGCTCCTTTTCGTTTTCCTTCCAAAAACAATTCGTCCTTTCTCCGTCGCATTTACTTCAGATTCCTCTCTCACTCCAGACTTGATCACACAGCCTGGAACTATTGCCCTTAACGATTGGATTATCCAAGAGTCGTTAAGGTTATGTTAGGCTTGAAAAGAAAAGAAAAAACGAAAATTATATCTATTTATAGTCGATAGATGTTTGAGAGATAATAAATATACCGTGTACGAAGTTGGAGTTTTCGTTTGGTTCTTTTAGGACGCTTCTTGGTTCGACACGTTCTATAGGGCTAAAATCCATAGGATGGAGGAGTCTACGTCTAAACGTGACTAGATTCTCATTTGATTTCGTTTTGGTTCCTAAGAATTTTTGTGATGATCCAGGCTGTTGGGATAAAGGATTGGAAATGATTGTTTTGAGACGAGGAAAATACATCAGGTTTGGGTTTGGTGTACAATTTGGTGTACACTTACCTCGCTCGTTGAAGCAGCAGCATTGCATCCGACGAGAATGACCGCCGCGCTCGCTACAATCCAGTATATCCTTGGCTGCATATTACTGTTCTTTATGTTTATATATACGTCCCCTCGGGTCTCACGCGAGGGCCCCCCCGTGTCAGTACTTCTGTTTTTGTTTTGCTGTTGTTGTTGTTATTGTTATAATTATTTATCCCGGTTTGTGTCGTATTATTTAGGTATAATCTCTTTCTTTAATCACACCGAACGTAACGAACAAAATCCGAACGAATAAAAGCTCGTCGAGCGAACAAATCACCAACAAAAACCTTGCACGGAGCAACGAAACCGCGGAACGCACCACACTGATCGATGATTCGGGAGAAACTGAGGGCGCAACGATCGAACGCAGAGCCGCCGAGCGGCGGCCATCTTTGTTTTTCGCTCGGCTGGAGCAACGGCGACACCATGCGGCGGCGGGGCGAAGTAGGGGATTCAAAAATG
The DNA here is from genome assembly GCA_030522965.1 of Tryphoninae sp. A BG-2022a. Classification (NCBI taxonomy): domain Eukaryota; kingdom Metazoa; phylum Arthropoda; class Insecta; order Hymenoptera; family Ichneumonidae; species Tryphoninae sp. A BG-2022a. Next base: position 6,540 of record JAPYZT010002297.1, read on the forward strand.
AAACGGAGGAGAATGTCGTATTTAACGAATTTGGGAGATTTATTTTCTTGAATATCTCGTGTCTCTGTTGTCGAGTTTAGTTTGTTTTGATATAATTGAGATTTTGATACGAATGCCAGAGGATTGACAAGCGTTTTCATTGAAATTGTGTTCACGTTTTCTTCTTTGCATCAACGGACAAATCGTTCTCGAGTTCTTTCAGGAATCTTGCTGTCTCGTTTATGTCACGATTGTAGTCCTCGATTTTGACATTCATAGCCCTAACCTTACTTCTCATCGCTGCAATTTCATCCTCGGTTTTTTGCTTCAATATTTTCAGCAAGTTACGATCCTGCATGTTTTTAACACATAGAGGTTATTTTTTTTGCCGAACGACGGTTACGAATTACAAGACAATTCTTTTATTCGTGATACCTTTCTGTAATAATATTCGCTCTCAAATGCAACATCCTTGTCGAAAAAATTGTCTTTCACCGAATCGCTCTTCCTTCGACCGAAACATCTGTTAATTGTAAAACAGAAAATAACATAACCTTTAAAGTAAACTCCAAGATTCACAGTCTTCGGCAAAAAATTAAGCTTGACATACTCACCGACCTTCTTGAACAGGAAAATTTCTACAAATTTGTCGTAACATAGCGAATTAACATAAAAACCTTCGCGATAACAAAATATAAGTTGATGTGTAAATAAATTTTGAATATAAATGTTATGAAACGATCGCGTTTCGTATAAGAAATGATTCACAAAAACAGTTGAATATTGAAATCAATGGAAAAATTATGAGACGACGACACTTTCACGTAATATAAAATTATAATGTTAACAATGCTTATGTTAGCCGAAATAACGTTGTAGAGTTAACTAGTAAAAGAATGGTACTTTATTTCTACAGAGTGTAATAAACATTATTTTGGTTCATTAAAATCGCAAAAAAATGATGATCCGGCCAAGTTTCCTTTGCAAAACCACGCTGAGTTTCCCCATCGGAGAACGAGAATGACGTTCGAAGCTAAATAAGACGCTGGTTTTCTCAAATCCTCTTATTTATCCATTTTGCCAATTCTGTCCTTGTGACGGTTGATCGCTTCCTGATGACGCTTAATCTGCTCTTCGTGGAAGGAAATCTCATCGTGGAGACCTTCGCGAAGGTGCTGCAGTTGTTCTTTTTGCTGCGGGACGAAGGAAAATTATCAGCACAAAGATCGCATCATTTTTATTGCATGAATTATGAAGAACATGGAATAAACATTGTTTTTTAGTGAAAACCTCATTTGTTTCCCTTACCGCATACAAACTTTAGCAGCTGTTTTTTAATTTTTGGTTCAGTATGTTAAAAGATTGTTTTTTTAAACGCAACTTTGAATCCTAATTGTACATTTCTTTGTCTAACAGAACGCAATTGCAATGGCCAAGGAAATTGATAAGATTGTTTGCATATAGAAAAAAAAAAATTTACCAGCTGTATCTAATTTCATATGTGGTAAGGGGTTAAATCACTAGAGACGCAAGGGTTTCGGATACCAACCTGATTGTAAAAATACTGATCTTCGTGAGCAGCTTCCATTTTTCCAAAAGCTCCACCGGCGCTACGAATACTTCCACCACCGCCACCTCCTCGACCAGCGCCAGAACCAGCTTCCCCGCTGCTCATTCTTACTTGACTGCGAATGAAAAAAAAAGAAGTTATTTATTTCACGCACTTAAAAAATACGATTTTTAAGTTCTCCAGTATCGAGCAACAAATTGCGTTGAAATTTAAATACTATCCCAGTTCATAGGGAAATACAAATTTAGTGTTACTACGCATCAAGAGCGTTTAAACTCTTTTCAATTCTTATTTTTATTATTTCTGTACAGGTAAATAAAATTGATCTCCACCCAAATCTTAACAACGACAATTACTGTCTTGAATCAAAAAATGCCTTGAAGACTTTTCAATTATCATGAGTCCTAAAATTCGATTTTAAATGGAAGAATTCAAGACCTGGATGTTGAAAATGCCCTTAACACAAAAGCTGTTCACAAATGCTCCCAAAAATCTTTAATAATCTTATCAGAAACGATAAGGTTATACTACCACAAACCTTCTCGCATAAAAAAAATCTAACTAACAAAATCTCAAAGTACTCGAAGAACATATTTGGCCAGGTCGCTTCCAAAAGACAAAATCTTTAAGTAATTCCAGTCCATATTCTCATCCTTATAATTTGCCAATAATCCCAAATTAGATATTTGATCCGCATCGAGATTTCTTGAGAATAACAATTACTCATTGTCTATTTTCAGGTTGAGAAATATCTCGAATGAACACAAACACAAAAACAAAAACGACAGCAATCTCTAAACCTGTCTCAAAATATCCACAAACCCAGTGAACAACCCAGAGTTCCCAAAGCCAATACCGAGAGACAATAAACAGCTTACATAATAATTCCCAAGATATGTACAGTAAAAGAAGTAATAATTCCTAAAAGTAACTAATCGAATTATTTCAAATCGATTATCGATCATAATATGGACAACAGACAGAAAGAAATTATTGAAATAAAATATTGCGAGTACTTGTTGTAAAATTACTTGTGAACAAATTGATTAGGGAAGAGCTTGAACTCCAGCGTACCCCTTGCTGGAACTCCTTAAGCCGGGTTACCGGGCTGGACGGTGCGAGAAAATTATAGCAAAGCAATATTTTAAAAAGAATAATTTGTTACTAAGAGTGTCGAAGAAAAGCTCACCTGGTCAATACCAATTGACGCGAAGCTTTTATAACCGCTCGTTGCATCTTAATGTTCAATATTGCGACGTACGTTCCGTGAAAAATGATTTTTCGTTATGGCGAATATTTCGAACACCACGGGGTATATAAAAGGTGACCTAGGAGAGCGGTTAACTCTCGAGGCATTTCGGGTGTGAGAAGTGGGAGTACTGCAGAGTGCCGCTAGATGGCGTTGACGATGGTAAGCACAGTGGAGGGAAATTCAAATGATGGAAATGTGAATTATAAAAGAAAAGGGTGATATGAACCTGAAACGTTGTGCCGCTTGTTCTTCCATCAATTGTTTCTTTAGTTCGGATGTCTTGAGCTCATTTATCGCCCTCTGTTTCTCTAATTCCGCTCGTTCCAGCTCGATGTTTAATACTCTTAGTTTCAATTTGTGTTCTATCTGAGACGCTTCCAACATCCAAGCAGCGTGATGTACTGGCATGTCTGTGTGAGAAATGTCTTCTGGAGATAACGAACATTCTACTCCATCCTTTTCGGTTTCTTCGTTCTCGTGAGCTGTATGCAACACAAAACGAATGCTCATCGCATAATTTATTTTAGTTTGTTGAAGAAATAGTTTCGTGAAATTAATATAGTCCAAGATTCGTTGAAGCAGGCTTATCCAGGTTTCAACAGGTTTCTGGTAAAAAATATTGTAAATGAAACAAGACGTTACGTTCAACAAAAATCTTAATTTACCAATATTCTCGTAATGATTGGTCCCGTACGATGCTCTCATTTTCTTCCTACGTTTCGTACGATCCATCGGATCTTCACGATCGATCGAACCCCCTAGTCTCTGTCTCTCGCCTATTTTTTCCATCGGATAGCGTTCGTTATTAGCGTTACTTCCAGTGACATTTTCTTCCCCGAAGCCGTCATTAACCGGTTCATTCTTGAATTCCATAAACGATATTTCCGGTTGAAACGAGTTAGGAAATTTCTCCAGAATCGCATCGACGTCACTCGCACCATCTGCATCCTGGCTACTTTCGTCCGAGCGTTCACCATCGCAATCTGTCTTCCTCAACTTTTGCAAAAGTCGCCATACTGAAACGGACAAATTTGATGGCGCATGTTTGGATGCTGCATCAGGTCCGAGAACCTTCACCTGTCGAAAGCAAAGACAAAATACATTGAACTGTTAATTGTTGTATTAAGTATTATATCCCTCTAAAATATAATTTAATCCATTATCCACAATCTTGCATATATATCAGTTTAAAAAAATGCTCACTTTAGCAGCGAATGTGTACATCTCGATCCTTGCTTGTGATTTCATTCTGGACCATTGCGCTTTGATTTTCGTGATGTCGCGTTCGGCAGTGAATTTTTGACGAAAGTCACGATAAATATTGTCCCAAGCAAGATTCTTAAGCGTTGTGACCGTTGTATCGAGTCTCTTGTTCTCGATCGTACCAATGTGCTCAGCCACCAGTGCCAAAAGTTCTGTTTTCTCCTCGGGTATCCAATTTTGCGTTCTCTCACGCTTCTTGACAAAGTATACTGGACCACCCGAAGACATCATCGTTAAGAAGCTTCCAGTTGGATATTTTTACCAAGATTCTAAAACACATAAAAAACCATTCTTTAAATAATAATAAAACATCCACACAGTGTTCCAGGCCATATAAATAACCGCATGACCCTCACCGTCTCAGATCACATTTCCAATATTTAATACCATCCTTATAACCCTGCATCCAATACTTTTTGGGAATCTTGATAACGACCCCACATTTAACAATCATTTCTTGCAAAAATATTGACTCAGCTAACCGTCAAACAGTCAATCAGTTAGTACCAATGGAAATCAATCACAAGAACTACAATATTATTTCTTTATATTTAAAAACATTGTTTCGCCGTAGACTTAAAAAAAACATTAATCCTTTTCGAACACGATTAAAACATGGAAAAGAATTTATCTAAACTTCAAATACGGTTCAACAGGTGTGAGAAAAGTGGCAGGTTAGACACGAAACGCTTTACACATGTTTACCTATGCGTATGTCTATACCTGCTGTCAGCTGTTTACGCTGGACGCAGGCATTCACGGTCGATGCTCGTACTATAGCGAAACCTCTTGACGTATAAATTCACATACACATGTTTGTACATTTTCGCGGGAAAATGAAAACCGATACGAACGCACACTCGTGTATAAATTGCTCATGCACACATGCAGGCGTGAATAAGTCGAGTACAATCGTTGCTTGGTTTATCACGAGAACGCGTACGACTCCATGTATTATTGTAGTAAGGGAGTAGACCGTAATCAGCCGGTTTTTATCGTGGATGAAAACACTTCGTTACCATGAACTATAATATCGATCGAGATATGTCGCTAAAAAATCAAAACAAGGAAGCAACGAATTTCACGACGCTCAAGTTTTTCGTTTATCCCGAGTGGAACGACACGAGTCGGACGACATGTTTTAATCACCTGTCTAAAGTCTGACTAACCAGCGGCCATTTTGAAACTGTACTAAAAGCTCATTCGCGAATCGCTCGATATCTTAAGTTTGTAAATACTTTGGAAAGTTAATTAGTCGTGTTGTGAAGAATTTTATGATGTTTGATTAAATTGTGACAAATTTATAGCGAAAAGTCAGTAGAGTTTATCATTAATTGGGATAGAGTGTGAAGAGTGACGGATATTGCTTTCGTGGGAAAGAAAGTTGAGGGTTTTAAGTTTGAGGTTATACACGAGGGATACGTAGTGCTTGATTCAAGTGACTTGGAATATCGATTTAATAAAATTCAATTTGCAAAATTTCTACTAGCTTTAAGAAGATATTTCGAGCTAATTTTTATATATACATAATTTGTATATGATCGTATATGTTTTATTGATATTTTCAGAAGAAGGCAGTATTTTTGTAAACTGTAAAATTTTGTAAAATGTGCATCGTTTTTTATTGTACATTTTATTTGCATGTTTTTTTTATTGTCTTATATTTATTCTTGGCCCTTCTCTAGTCAGAAGCAGTCCTGGCTATCTCATTCATTCCATCTTTATCGACCAGTCTCTTGTCTCGGACAGTACTCCTTGTATTGACTGCGATCAAATGACCTGAACAAATTCTGCCGTATCATGAGCAGGCTTGGAACTGAGAAGAAGAGATCGGCTATTCGTCATCACTGAATTCATCCGAATTCATAATATATGCAGGGCTTGACTAGAACTGAAAGTGCTGTGCAGAATTTTTTATTTTTCTTTGGCATATCAACTTTTACAATACTTGCACCATAAATGAAATTCAATGATGCATAATGTATTGTATTTATATTTTCACAAGAAGTATAGGGTAACTTTATGTTGATAAGGGCATAATCATGACAAATTTTGGATTGTGGATAACTTTCCAAGAAAGAATTGTAATTGACACGTACAGGAAGAACGTTAAATCAAGTTTATTTTTCTATGGATAGTTTAATACAACTATGTAATTAAAAATGTGGCATTTACAACACGTGCAAAGTCCGGATACAATTATTACTTCTCCTGTTTTAACAATGAATATCACCCTGGTATGTGCAATTAAATTGTTTAATAGTAACTATATGTAATTTTATATAGGAACTCTTTGAATGTGCCCTAATTACAGTTCCTTCTTGAAAAGTTATTCTCAATTCTAAACTGTTCATGCTTGTGGGTCCGTTTAAATAATGACGACCTATGCCTTTTGTACAACTATAAATAAATATAATAAATTATGTATCATTACAATCCATTGTGATGTATACATGTAAAAATTGAAAAGAGGCCAAATAAAGGAAAGAAAAGTTTCTGCGCAAGCACTCAAATCCTTGTAAGAGACGTGGTCTCAGGTAAAGGAAAATGAATAAACTATTCAAAAATAAATATTGCCCTGCTGTTATAAAGGCTATATCGTCTGTGGAATTGGAAGTCGAGTATAAAGTTTGACTTAGTAGTTCATGACGCTTCCAAAAGACGGCAGCAACTCTTGGTTTTCTGTGACGTAAATATGATGCCTGTCTGTAATATAAACAGTTAGTAATGTTGCTCTCATCCGTGTACTTTCAGGTTCGGTCGGTAAAGGAGAAGGAAGCCTGAAAAAGGAAAGTGCATTTTGTCTTGGGTACAGTGGCAGACTCATCACTACGCTATGTCACTGTACTTTGCCCCAGATGCTTTGGGTGTTAGAATCTAGAGAAGACGTCTACATATTGTGAGCACTTGACCCTACGACCATTTGTGAGAAACACTGGAACAAATGCGCCTCGGGGCGATGAGAAGTGGAGTCCCCACATTTCCAATCCACATTCTATCTTTCATTCAAATTTATATGAAAAGGCGAGAGAAAATATTGCATCTCTTTTGCATATGTTGCAAATTAAACAGTAATAGATATATCAATAATAACTTATTTTCTCGCCATCGCCATTTTATAATCAGCACTAGCCTGGCGTTACGCCCACTGAATCCCACTCCAAACATTTGTCTCCCCAACGTTGCGATGCAGTTATTACGCTTTTATTTATCAACATGTCTGACAACTCAAATCTAACTTAGGAATCTGTATTTTCGATATGCTATTCCCAGTTTAATTCGACATAATTCTAATTTGATCACACGTATATATTCACATCTAGACGATAAAAATTGTTGCAACTTTTATCAGACCCTTTCTCAGCATTAAAGATTGTACCCACAGATTTTTACTTTCGTAATATGGAGTTCAAATAAGATAACGATTAAAAAATAATTTCAGAATTTAGTTTAAGATACCTACTGTTAAAAAATTACAAAAATTATCCCTAATTTAAGATAATAATAATTTATATAATTGCAAACAAATGACGACAATTATAGACAATCTAAGATAAACAAATTTATTCAAAAAATTTATTATTTTGAAAGTATTACAAATTAGTTTACAGCTAAATTGAAAACCAAATTAAAAACTTGCTGAATTAAAAACTTGGGTCTGAAAAATTGGAACACCAAGATAAATAGTTTTTGCACATTTAAGAGGATCTTAAGGCTCGATAGAAATGTTTAAAAATAATATTTATAATTTTCTTTTTTATTCTACATAAGAAATCACTTGTTTTTCCATCGATGACTTTTATTTTCTCGATTAAATTATTGTAAACGTGCGGTTTGTCGTACGTAACGAAGTAAAGTGGGTTGTACAATTCTCGTGGAACAACGAGAGGCCCCGGCTAGCCACGACTCTTCCCCACGCAATGAAATGAAACGGGCAATGCGAGACGAGACTGTGGTGCCAAACTCGACGATGCAAGGCTTCAGTCACCCTAACGTGAGCATAACGACCGGTTATCGTTCTAACGTTTTTCGCCACGTGATGCAAATCTGACATTGTTTTTTTCAATTTTTCTTATCATTTTTTTTTTAAATTCCTCGTCTCGATTCGTAATCACATTTTTCAATGAATTTTTGAAAATTTTATTTTCAATTAAAAAAATAACATTTTTAGGAGAATCTAATTTTAATTAATAATCGAATTGTTTTGTTGTAAACAAATTTGAAAACAGATCGAAATATCTCGTGCTATCTGAATCGATATTAATAAATATTTCTTGTTTTCTATGTGAAAATAAATAAATAATAATAAATTATTTTTATAATAGTTACAAAAGTAATAATAATATTTTTTGTCGGAATTTTGAGTCACGATCGTCATTACGTGAGAGTTATTTAACAAGTGCCACGTGAATTTTATTATCAAGGAAGCCTTTTCAACAAGGTAAAATAGCTTATTGTAATTAATTATTGAAAACATTGAAGGACAAATTTTTTCATCAAACATTTCTATTTTTATATTTTAAGAAAATAGTTAATGTTTAATTTTTATGTTTTTAAAAAAACGAGCCTTATGTTTAAATTTTGTAGTTGAAAAAAATTGTTACTGCAGCAGGCTTAATTATTTATACTTTGAAGTTTCAAGGGAATCGTGATGAATGTTTCTCAAGATCTCATGTAATTAACCTGTAACATTATATAAACTCCCTGGTCATCCGCCTGTCTCGAGTAGATAGCAAGGTTATGCGGTATTATTGTGTTTCTGGAAATTAGAAAATATAAACAAAAGTTAACAAAAAAATAAATTTAGTAAAATAAATAATATATCGGATTAATAATTTTGTGAAATTGATTTGAAATATTTTTAGGGATGTTTGCTAATTTTTAAAATTATTCTGTATCTTATAATTAGTTGTTATGCAAAAAAATGTTCAAATTTTGAATATTACAATTTTACATCCGCCATTGTTTAACCCATAGTAGTCACACTTAACTATAATCACGTTGTAGTCATACTGGGTCAATGGGACCCAGGCGTTTTTCAATTGTTATAAATAGAGAAATAATGCATTGAGCGATGTGAAAAAAATAATGAGGTATAATTTGAACCTTGTTTAATACAAGGATATTTGTTAGAAATCAAAAATTAAATTTTAAATATACAACAAAAATTATGCAAAAAAACTCGTGAAAAATGACTTTTTTTTTTTACAAAAATTGTAACTCTTGTAATTATCGACAAAAAATGGTTTTATAATCTGGAACCAATGTATTTTGAAATAGACATAGCGGTTTCTGTGGATTTTTCAAAAAGAAGGTTTATTTCATCAAACGCAGGTGCGATTTAGAAGGAAAGAATGAAATGGAGATCCGATTAACGGTTCGATTGAAAATTTACCTTCTCGGTACTGAAGTTGAAGATCGAAACTATCGTTAGATGGCGCCATAAGAACCAATTGATGGATTTTAGTGAGCAGTATTCCGGGTTAAAAAAGGGCCTGGGTCTCATGGACCCAGTGTGACTATTAAAGTAGTCCTATCGTTACAGCGTTTCCGTTAGATTTCACTGAAAATTTGCAGAAACGTTCTTTGATCTCATATGTATATGTGTGTAAAATTTCAGGGGCCTTTATCGACTCAAAA